>CAUYPK010016203.1:0-95293 GCA_963574355.1 Loris lydekkerianus | reverse complement strand
TGTGGAATGTAAATGTCTTAACACAATAACTGTGAAATTGCCAGGAAGGCTATGTTAACTAATGTGATGTAAATGTGTCAACCGGTCTGTGAAACTAGTGTATGATGCCCCATGATCATATCAATGTACACAGCTATGATTTAATAATAATAAAAAAATTATCACTGGGCACAGTGGCTTGCTCCTATAATCCCAGCATTTGGGAGACCGAGGAGGGTGGATTGCCTGAGCTCCCTGGTTCGAGACCAGTCTGAGCCATAGCAAGATCTCTTCTCTACAAAAATAGCTGGGCATTGTCATGGGTGCCTGTAGGGCACTCTGCCCAGAGTGACAGAGTAAGACTCTGTCTCAAAACAAATAAATAAATAGGGCCGGGCGAGGTGGCTTGCACCTGAATCCCAGCACTAGGAGGCTGAAACAGGTGGGTTGCCTGAGCTCACAGGTTCAAGACCAGCCTGAGTCAGAACAAGTGTCTTAAAAAAAAAAAAAAAAGCCAGGGATTGTGGTGGGTGCCTATAGTCCCAGCTACTTAGGAGGCTGAGGCAAGAGAATTGCTTAAGTCCTGGAGTTTTGAAGCTGCTGTAAACTATAAGGCCACAGCACTCTACCAAAGGTGACAAAGTAAAACTTTGTCTCAAAAGAAAAAAAAAATTACCAATGAGAAATTAATTCTTCAGTTTCTTAATTTGTGTATGTGTATCTTTTTGTGTATTTGTGTAAATTTTTTCAGATTCTCTATGCACATTTTGTCTCATGATAATTATTTCAGCTCTATCTATCACTGTGGCCTTAAATTTCATGATGGTAAAAAGGAGTTTTGTTCAGAATGCTTGTTCCACAGAATTTAGCACAGTGTTTTGTAAGACACAAAATTTAAAGATCACTTGAATGGATGAGTGCTCATTTGGGGGGTTGACTTTATTTCTTTTCCAATTAAATTTAAAATTCTAATTCTTATCCATTTAACCTTGCTCAGACTGCTTCCTTAATTCCTATGCTGTCCCTTGTAACTTCCTTTTCATCTTTAAGTTCCTAATTTTTACTGGACATAATAACACTTTACACTTCTGTTTATAGAGGCTCCAAATGTTTTTGTGACTTGGAAGTAGTTCTGCTGAGTTAACCAAATGTTGTCATAGGGCTTTATATGATTAGCAGAAGTTAAAATAATAAGTTGACAAAATAATAAGACAATAAATAATTCCCCTTTCTGTGGCCTTGTCTACTCAAATATTTAAGTCCTGTCAGAGTCTTTTCTTTCCCATTTGTGCATGGCAGCTACCCGATCCATTGTCCCATTCCCAGACACATCTTCATGCACAGAGCCTTAAAACATGGAGCGAAGGATAGAGTTACAGAATTCTAGAACTGAAAGGAAACTCAGCAATCACTTCTTTTTCTCTTTACTTTTGTCTCACAGTTTCTGACACCGAAACTATAAATTAGGTGACTTTCACATAATCACAATTTAGGAGGTTTTCAGGTACTAGGGTCCAATGACTTTAGGCCAATACTCTTTTTCTTACAACAAAAATCACATAACAGAAAAACCTGTGGTATTGCTACTAAAGGGGAAGGAAATGAGGACTGCACAAACTTCAGTTGCAAGATGAAAAAGAGCAAACTTCCAATATAAAGAAATAGAGTTATTTGGTATGAGCTATAATTTCAATATCACATTATCTATCTTGAAATGAAAGTATACAGTATATAAGTCAGGGCCTAAAAGTCCTTTGGAACAAGATCACTTTTTACATTTCTCCAAGTTGTTTTGTCTGAAAATTACCTTTATGTTTAAAATTAGTAGAAGATTAAAACAATTTTCAATATTAAATTAGCCAGCAGTAATTAAAATGATCAATGCAATCCAGAAACTAAAATTCAACTCTGATAGAGAAAGAAAAAGTAGACCCCAGATCAAATACTAATACGATAACAAAGGCAGTGGCAATAGAGAATGGGCAAAAGAATAAAAGAAAAAGAGAAAAATGCAACAAGAAAGAAATATACATCAGTGATTTGAAAAACAAATTAATGAGGAAAGCAGGAATCGAAGGTCAGAAAGAAAGGTCATACCAAGTTGAATGACATAAAATTTATTATTAGTTACAGAAGGAAAATATTAAGAGCAAAGGCAAATACACTGGCAAATTTTTAGGAAAAGAAAGGTGAACATGGGGATAAGACAAAAGAAATAAAAGTTGGTGAAGGAATAGGGGAAATAATGGTATGTAGAGAGTAGTGACCCTCAAACCTTTATAATGAGCAAAACAGGTTAGACACAAGTCATCAGGTGGATCTAGGTTTTCTTACCAAAAAACTGAGATAGTAGCTGAAGGCTTCAATCACCAATCTTGAGGTCCTCACAAGTGCTGTCTGGTGCCCACACTTAGTCACAATCAAGTCATGAAGTATGTTGACAAAATTTCTGAAATTGTTTGTGTAATTTAGCAAATTAAAGAATAATTGCTGAGCTCTCACTCCCTCTTTCCTCTGTCTTTCTTTCTGGTAGTAAATTAAGCCTGATGCCCTAGACCACTATCTGACTTCACAGGAAGAGCTTTAAAGTGAGTCATTTCTAAACAGCTTAGATAAGAAAAGTCAAAAAACAGAAGTAAGAGGGTACATTCTGAGACTTTTTCTGCAGGACAGAGAATGGTTGAGAGACTACTGTACATAAGCATCCCTCCTATAATAAATTAATAGGTTTTCCTCTTGTTTTGTTTTAGAAATGCAACAAACAAACAAAGCCCTACCCCACAAAACCAAAAAACAGATTTTGTGAGATATGAGGGGTGAGGAAGTGGTTGAGAAAGAATGACCTCTACAAACCCATTTAATTAGTGTCAAATAACATCTCTTAAATGCCTGATAGTTGTAAAAAACCATGTTGTGCTACACTCAGGATGAATTCAACTATGTTCTAATCTCTGGAGATTCACAATTGAGTGGGAATATGCACACACACACATACAACTGCAATACAACCCAGATTATAATAGAAGTAAAACAGTAGAACACAATAGGCAGGGGTGTATTTAGCCTAGGGCAATCTAGGAATGTCTGAAGGTAGAAATAAGATGTAAGGAAGTCCTTAAATAACTGTAAGTCTTCTAAAGATAGAGAAAGGTGAAAAGTTGCTTAGGATGTAAGTGGAACATAGTCTAAGGCCAGTAAGTGGGAGAGTGCAGGTTGGTTGGATAGACCAGATGGGAGGGAGAGGGCAGGTTGAAGAGAGAGGGCAAGTAGGTATAAGAGAGCAGCTAGGTGAGAGAAGGCAGGTAGGTCAGAGAGAGCAGCAGGCACTGGACAACAGGCAGGAGTCTATGTCATGTTTCATCAGGAGGAAGTGCAGAGCACAGAAGATGATTCTGGCTGAAAGCATAGATTGTAAAGATTTCTCACTCATATTATTCGTTTACATATATGCATACAAAATAAACTTTATTTAGGGCAAATGTATTTGAACACTGTTGTCTGTGACAAAGGCTCCCTATTAATCAACTTGTCCAAACAATAATATCTGCTTCTCTTCTTGTTTGAAGTCAAATCATCATGGGATATTTTTTGAGGCAGAAAGACCTAAGAAAAAAGCCAGGAGTTGAGTAATATTTATTTCTGTTATCATTATTTATTTACAAAGGTAGAGAATAATCACAAAAAAATATAATTTGAAATAATACAGAAGTATAAAGGATAAAAAACATGAAAGTTTTCATTTCTAATTCCCCTGCCAGATGTAGACATTTTTAATAAATTAGTGTCCATTCTTTCTGAACTTTTCCTTAATATAGCACATATTTTTTAAAAAGATAATTTTGAACAAAAAAGAAATTATAATTTACATACGATTTTGTGACCTAGTTTTTCACTTAATATATGAAAGCATATTTTCACATCAGTGCATATAATTTTATTGTTCTTTTTATTTTCAATATTTGAAAATGTTGAATAACGAAGCATACAAAAGATAGACAGGATTAACGTACATGTATATACATGTATGTGAAATATATATTATAAAAGCAAATAATTTCCATGGTAAAATATAAAATTTAGAAGAAGTAAAGTAAAAACTAAAATTTCTTGAAAATCTTTGTTCTCTTCCCCAGAGGTAATCTCTTTCATAAATATGTAATTCCACTACATATATTGTTTTGTTCTGTTTTTCCCACTTTTTTTTTTATATCAGGACATATTGGTCCAAATCATACTTTTAAAATAGCTTCTTATTATGCCATTTAATTAATTTGTCCTCTGTTGATGAATATTTGGTTTTATCTCATGTTAAGCTGTTATAAACAATGTTCAGTGAGTACTCTTATCTTTACACATCTGTCAATATTTCTGCATAATAGAATTCTAGAATTGGAATTGCCACATCTAAGAGCATGTACATTAAAAGTTTTGATAGATAAGGAATTTTCTACTAAAGAGACTCCACCAATTCACACTGCCAACAACAGTGGTGACAGTATCTTTTCCTCTTGCTAAAGATAAGACTTGGACTTTACCACTGAGTTCAACGTCATAAACATATGATCTGCTCCTGTGATAGATACCACACGTTGCACTGTGGAAGATACAGAAGTACGAAGAATTATATGCAGGGTGGCCACAAAGTTTGTGTGCAATTTAAGGACACCCTGTATAACTATAATACAGTGGGGGCAGCTGAGGACCCGGAGGAAGGAATGACGAGTTCTCCCAAAGATGATGCACTGAAGAGCTGATGCTTGAGCTGGGCCATAAGAACATGTAGCACTGTCAGGTGCTATAGTGCTAGAAAATAATCATTTGTCTGTCTCTGCCCTGCTAGACCATGAATTGTTGGTATCTCCAGTGCCTGCTGCCATACCTGGCATAACACGTTTGGTGTGTCATAAATGAGTGAATGTTTGTTTGAAAAGGATGTTGACTTCAGAATATAGTTTAAAGAGTTAATTTGCATTCTTTTTTTTTTTTTTTTTTTGAGGCAGAGCCTCAAGCTGTCACCCTGGGTAGAGTGCTGCGGCATCATAGCTCACAGCAACCTCCAACTCTTGGGCTCAAGTGATTGTCTTGCCTCTGCCTCCCAAGTAGCTGGGACCACAGGCGTCCGCCACAACGCCTGGCTATTTTTTGGTTGCAGTTGTCATTGTTGTTTGGTGGGCCTAGGGCTGGATTTGAACCCACCAGCTCAGGTGTATGTGGCTGGCACCTTAGCCGCTTGAGCCACCGGCACCGAGCCTTAATTTGCATTTTTAAAGTTATTTCTGGTGCAGATTCAGTTTTACTGAGTCCTCTCTTTCTAAAGAGTATACAGCAATTCAAACCAGTTTGAGGGCTCCCAGCTGTATTCCTTGGATTTTTAGGTCAGGAAGGAAATTATTGAGACCATCTTGTGAATAGCGCTCCTGTTTCTGGATGACTTACTTCTCTCTCTTCTTATGAAGTACTAGTTGTTTTGTGGTGTAATGTGGAAGTTTCTGGGGAATTTGTGTGGCTCACTTTTGTCTCTTTTTAAATATCTAAATGCATATATCTAGGTGGAGATCAGATGCTTTGTAAAAAATGAAATTTTGAATATATATTACAAAAGTGGGCATATTAAACCTTTTACAAGTCACTGATTAATTCTATGTTGTCAGTGATGAAGATTTGTATTACGGTTCATTTGGCCAAAGTAAAAATTTTAGAATCATAGAATCTTTAGACTGTTTTCTCTGAGTGAACTAAAAATAAACATATGACAGGCCAGTCATGGTGGCTCATGCCTATAATTCTAGCACTCTGGAAGGGTGAGGCAGATGGATTGCTTGAGCTCATGAGTTCAAGACCAGCGTGAGCGAGAGTGAGATCTCATCTCTATTTTTAGAGATCTAAAAATAGCTGGGCATTGTGGTGGGTGCCTGTAGTCCCAGCTACTCAGGAGGCTGAGGCAAGAGACTCTCTTGAGCCCAAGAGTTTGAGGTTACTATGAGCTGTGATGCCATGTACTCTACCGAGGGCAATAAAGTGACACTTCGCTTGAAAAAACAAAAACAAAAATAAAAAACTAAATTCCAGTTGCCTATTAGATCAAATCCCTTCTCCCATCTTAGACAAGTAACAAATAATTTACAGAATGTTCCCTTCCTAGTGTTATAGCACATCCTTTTTGTCAAATTAAATCCTAACCTATGGTCATTAAGAATGTAGATTAGTATACTCTTTCTTTAGAATCTAACTGCCTAATTATCCACATAGTTATAGTAAAACCAAGTAGAAACACAAATTGAAGAAACAAAGTTGCCCAGACTTTCAAATATCTTAGTTGAAAAGTAAACAAGACAAAACAAAAACAGTTGATCTCATCATTATAATAAATATCAGATGTATCTATGCCTGAATCTTGAAAGAAATCAGCCAAATTGGGTGTGATAAATCAGCCAAATCTGAGTGGTTTAAGAAAATCTAACGCAGGTTGCTGCTTCTGTTGATTTATTGTTTTTTTTTTTTTTTTTTTTACTTTCTATTATTACTGCCCCGGAAGGAAGGCTAAAGGGGAACAGAATGTGGGCACTTGTTTCATTAACACTCTTTGGGACTTCAGTTTCATGAACCTGAAAGTGGAAAAGGAAACAAGTCTTCCATTTGTGTGCAACTAATCTAATGAGAAATCACGGGGATGTTTTAGGGAAGGGGTAAAGCAGGATAGAGAGCTATTGAGGGGTAGATGGCTCCTGTAAGTGTAGGTCAAGGCAAGTTTTTGAGTACATTTTGATGGTTTTTAGAATGGCCACCCTAATTGTGCATTATTTAGGAAGTATCTTCATTTCCTTTTTTCTTTGCCTTTTCTTCTCCAATTCATTTCCACTAGAATGCAGGCAAAGGAAGGGGATAATACATAAACATTTCCATTGCAGATGAAATGGTTCTTCTAAATCTCTTCATATCGTACTACACTGGGCAGATTTAGTAGCTGTTAGGAAGAAAGTGTTTTGGAATGGTAATTATGTTTCAGTTATTATGTTCTGTGTTGTACATTTTCCAAAATACTAAATTATCAGTATATCAATATTTATTCTTTCCTAAACAAATATAGTAATTCTTACTTCAAATGTTAGTATTAATGATAGTGATAACTTACACAATGAGGATTTATTTACCAGGCACTGTGCCAAGCACTTCATTGGGTACATGCTATTTAACTCTTCCAGCAACACAATGATGAGGCAGATGTCTTGTTATCAAAAAGGGCACAGAGATGCAAAGAGGGTAATGACTTGTCCAAGTTCACACAGCTATATAAATGGCAGAATTAGAACCTGACAGTTGGCTTCCAGAGCCTGTGGTCTTAGTCACTATGTGTCCCTGAATGCTAATATAGTGGATAGTTATGTTCTGTAAAGTCTTTGGTAACACTGAGTTAGCCAATAGTGAGTTATTGCTTCTAGGGAAAATACAGGGTTAGCTTCCTGCCAGCCTCTGGTCACATTTTCCTCAAACGATCAATGTTGTTTCATGTTTGTTTCTGCTTAAAGACACCATATTTAATATACGTTGTTGATTTGTTAATATTAACCTTTTTTTTTTTTTTTTTTGAGACAGAGTCTTACTCTGTTGCCCAGGCTAAAGTGCCATGGCTTCAGCCTACTCAAAGCAACCTGAAACTCCTGGGTTCAAGGGATTCTCCTACCTCAGCCTCCTGAGTAGCTGGGACTATAGGCACCTGTCATGATGCCCACCATGAGAACTAATTTTTCTATTTTTTTAAGTAGAGACGGGATCTCACTCTTGGTCAGGTTGGCCTTCAACTCCTGTGCTCATGTGATCCTCCACCTTGGCCTCTCAGAGTCCTGGAATTACAGGTGGGAGGCTTTTCTTTGTGTGTGTGTGTGTGTGTGTGTGTGTGTGTGTTGTATGTTTTTAAAGTCATAGCTGTGTACATTAATGCGATCATGGGGCACCATACACTGGTTTTATAGACCGTTTGACACCTTTTCATCACACTGGTTAACATAGCCTTCCTGGCATTTTCTTAGTTATTGCGTTAAGACAATTATATTCTGCATTTACTAAGTTTCACATGTATCCTTGTAAGATGCACCGCAGGTGTAATCCCACCAATCACCCTCCCTCCACCCATCCTACCCCCTCTCTCCCCTCCCACTCCCCCTTCCCCCTATTCGTAGGCTATAACTGGGTTATAGCTTTCATGTGAAGGTCCTAAATTAGTTTCATAGTAGGGGTGAGTACATTGGGTACTTTTTCTTCCATTCTATGGTACTTAACATGCTGGTGCATCTCAACAAGTTGTGGCATCTTAGATTTGACAAAATATGGCACTTCAAAGTATGAGAAATTACTGATTTGGCTAAGATACTGTTAGGTTATTTTTCCTTATTGGCAAAAGCAAGAGTGTACAGAAGCTGACCCTCTTAACGTTAATTCAAAATATCTAGGTATTGTGTTAGTAAAAACAAGAAAAGGCCTAATCTATCAAATAAACATCAAAATAGCCTAGCTCCTGAAGTCAATATTGTTATGTTCTGAGAAGACATTTTTTCCCTCATCATAGCTTCAGTGTTAATGTCCACTATGTGAAGAATGAAACATGCATTAGTATCTATCTTGTAGTAATTGGAAAAATGATTTTCTCCTCATTGTAGTGTCAATATGCTAATCTATTTCTTGCAGTGATTGGCTATATTCATCACGTGTCTTACAGATGATAAAGAAGGAGCTGTTGGGCAGTGCTGTGGTTCAAAGAAGTAGGGCGCGGGCCCCATATACCAGAGGTGGTGGGTTCAAACCCAGCCCCAGCCAAAAACTGAAAAAAAAAAAAAAAAAAAGAAGGGGCTGTTAATACAGAAAAGGCCCAATGAGTGACATTGGAAATGTAAACTGGGTATGGAGACCCAGAGAGATAAAAAATTGTCTTCAGTTCACTTCTGCTGTCAGACTTTTCTATCTTCTGATTTTAGTGAAAAACCATGTTGTATCCCTATGAAGGGAGAGAAACAGAGTTCTAATTTCTCTCTGCATATGGCCTGCTGTGGCAAATTAAGGTAGAAACAGCAAGCTCCCTTACAGAGTTTGATTGTTAGCTCATGTTCTTTTTAACTGAAAAATAATATTTATGTCTTTCTGTTTAGAATATTTTTCAAATATTAGTGAAAATATTTGAAAACTACAGAAAAGTATAAAAATGAAAAGAAAAATCATGCATAATCCCATCAACCAGAAATAACATTTTAGTGCCAATCTTTTTGTGAATATCTCTTTTCTAGCAGAAAATTCTTTTGAAGGGTAGCACTGTATCAAGAGAATGCACATTTGTAAAGCTTTGTGCAAGGATTTCAGGAAATTGGACCAGTTTATAGTCCTAACAATGGTGTATGAGGGTACCTATTCCACTGCACCCATGTCACCATCAGATATTATCATTTAATCTGCCAATTTATTAGAAAACAATGACAGCTTATTGTTTTAATTCAATTTACTGTGTCTATTTGATTAGGATACTTTGATTAATGATGTTTTGATGCTTAACCTTTGATTGAAGATGGACTGCCTTGCATGTTTGTTAGATATCTATGTTTCTTTTGTGATAGCTTATGTCCTCTGTCCACTTTTATTTATTTTTCACTATTTCAAAATACTGCAGTGTACAAATGATTTTATAGATCACTTTGGGTAGCATGGACATTTAACAGTGTTGATTTTACAGATCCATGAGCATGATATATATTCCATTTGCTCGTGTCATCTGTGATTTCTTTCTTTTCTCTTTGTAGAGTTCTTTCACCTCCTCAGTTAAGTATAATCCTAGGTATTTTATTTTCTTGGTGTCTTTCATGCTTTGATTTGAATCTCAGTTTGACTACTATTGGTGTATAGGAATGCTACTGATTTGTGTACATTGATTTTGTAACCCAAGGCTTTGCTGAATTTATTTATCAATTCTAGGAGTCTCCTGGTGGAGTGTTTTGAGGTTTTTTAGATATAAGGTTATATGATCAGCAAAAAGCAATCATTTGTCCTCCCGTTACTCAGTTTAGTTACCCTTTATTTCCCTTGCCTGATTGCTCTGGCTAGGACTTCCAGCACTTTGTTGAATAGAAGTGATGACAGTAGAAACTCTTTTCTTGTTACAGTTCTTGGGAATCCTTTCAACTTTTCTCCACTCAGTATGATGTTGGCTATGTGTTTGTCATATATGGTTTTTATAATTTTGAGGTATGTTCCTTCTATGCCTTGTTTGTTGAGGGTTTTTATATGACAGGGTACTGAATTTTGTCAAATGCTTTTTGTGTATCTATTGCAATGATCATATGGATTTTCTTTCTTTCTTTTTTTTTTCCTTCTGCTTATTTGGTGAATCACATTGACTGATTTCTATATGTTGAAACATCCTTGCATTCCTGAGATGAAGCCCATTTTGTCACGGTGGATTACTTTTTTGATGTGCTGTTGAATTCAGCCTTCTAGTATTTTATTGAGGATTTTTGCATCTTCATTCCTAGGAAGTATTGGTGCATAGTTTTCTTGTTTTGTTTTGTTCTTTCTTGGTTTTGGAATCAAGGTGATACTGACTACATAGAATGCCTTGGGGAGGATTTCTTTCTTGTTGATGTTATGAAATAATTTCTGCTGTATAGGTACCATCTATTCTTTGTAGGTCTAGTAGAATTTGGCTGGGAATCCATCTGGTCTCGGGCTTTTTTTTTTGTTCTTGTTGATAGCTCTTTTGTTACTGCTTCATTATAATTGCTCATTATTAATCTGTTCAGGAGTTCTCTTTCTCCCTAATTCAGTCTTGAGAGATGGTGTATTTCTGGACATTTATTCATTTTCTTTATGTTTTTGAGTTTAGGTTTGCAGAGATTTTCATAGTTTTCACTGATGAAATTTTGTATTTTTGTAGTATCTGTCATTCATGATTGTGCTTATTTGAGTCCTTTCTTTTCTATTCCTGCTTAATCTAACAAGAGGTCTTTCAATTTTGTTTACCTTTTCAAAGAATTAGCTTTCTATTTCATTGATTCTTTGTATATATTTTTAAAGTTCTATTTCATTTAGTTCTACTCTTACCCTAGTTATTATTTTTTCTTTTTTTATTGTTAAATTATAGCTGTGTACATTTGTGCAATCAAGGGGTACAATGTGCTGGTTTCATATATAATCTGAAATATTCTCATCAAACTGTTCAACGTAGCCTTCATGGCATTTTCTGAGTTATTGTATATAGACATTTGTATTCTGCCTTTAGTAAGTTTCGCCTGTACCCATTCTAAGATGCACCATAGATGTGGCCCCACCCATTACCCTCCCACTGCTCTAACCTCCCCACTCCCTTCCCCTTGAATTGCCCTTTCATCATAGTCTTGTGCTATGGTTGGGTTATAGCCTTCATGTGAAAGCTATAATTTAGCTTCATAGTAGGGCTGAGTACATTGGATACTTTTTCTTCCATTCCTGAGATACTATGCTAAGAAGAATAGGTTCCAGCTCCATCCATGAAAACATGAAAGAGGTAAAGTCTCCATCTTTCTTTAAAGCTGCATAATATTCCATGGTATGGGGCACTTGGGCTTCTTCCATGACTTAGCAATTGTGAATTGGGCTGCAATAAACATTCTGGTACAGATGTCTTTGTTTTATTGAGATTTTTGGCCTTCTGGGTATAAACCTAGTAAAGGAATTATAGGATCGAATGGCAGGTCTATTTTTAGGTCTCTAAGTATTCTCCAAACATCTTTCCAGAAGGAACGTATTAGTGTGCATTCCTACCAGCAGTGTAGAAGTGTGCCCTTTCCTCCACATCCACGCCAACATCTCTGGTTTTGGGATTTTGTCATGTGGGCTACTCTTACTGGGGTTAGGTGATATCTCAAAGTAGTTTTGATTTGCATTTCTCTGTTGATTAAGGATGATGAGCTTTTTTTCATGTGTTTGTAGATCGTGCATCTGTCTTCTTTAGAGAAGTTTCTCTTCAAGTCCCTTGCCCACCCTGAGATGGGATCACGTGTTCTTTTCCTGCTAATATGTTTGAGTTCTCTGTGGATTCTGGTTATTAGACCTTTATTGGAGGTATAACCTGCAAGTATTTTCTCCTATTCTGAGAGCTGTCTGCTTGCTATAATTACTATGTTCTTTGCTGTGCAGAAGCTTTTTAGTTTGATCAGGTCCCAGTAGTGTATTTTTGATACCACCTCAATTGCCTGGGGAGTCCTCCTCATAAAATATTCACCCAGGCCGATTCCTTCAAGAGTTTTGCCCGCACTTTCTTCAAGTATTTTTATAGTTTTATGTCTTAGGTTTAAAACTTTTATCCAGTGAGAGTCTATCTTAGTTAATGGTGAAAGGTGTGGGTCCAGCTTCAATCTTCTACAGGTTGCCAGCCAGTTCACCCAGCACCATTTGTTAAATAGGGAATCTTTTCCCCAGTGGATGTTTTTAATCGGCTTGTCAAAGATCAAATAACAGTAAGTAGCTAGATTCATCTCTTGGTCCTCTATTCTGTTCCAGACATCTACTTCTCTGTTTTTATGCCAATACCATGCTGCTTTGATCACTATCGATTTATAGTACAGTCTCAGGTCTGGTGGTGTGATTCCTCCTGCTGTGTTTTTATTGCTGAGTAATGTTTTGGCTATTTGAGGTTTTTCCTGATTCTATATAAAACGTAGTATTTTTTCAAGGTCTTTAAAATATGACGATGGAGCTTTAATAGGAATTGCATTAAAATTATATATTGCTTTGGGTAGTATAGACATTTTAACAATGTTGATTCTTCCCAGCCATGAACATGGTGTGTTTTTCTATTTGTTAACACTTAATCTTCAGCTATTTCTTCTCTTAAAGTTTCATGGTTCTCTTTGTAGAGATCTTTCACATCCTTTGTTAGGTATGCTCCCAAATATTTCATCTTCATTGGCACTACTGTGAAAGGAATAGAGTCTTTGACTGTTTTTTCAGCTTGGTTATTGTTGGTATATATAAAGGCTACAGATTTATGGGTGTTGATTTTCTAGTCTGAGACATTGCTGTATTCTTTGATTACTTCTAAAAGTTTTGTCGTAGAATCCCTAGTATTTTTCAGATATACAATCATATCATCTGCAAAGAGTGAAAGTTTGATCTCTTCTGATCCTATGTGGATACCCTTGATCGCCTTTTCTTCCCTAATTGCAATGGCTAAAACTTCCATGACAATGTTAAAGAGCAATGGAGACAATGAGCGACCTTGCCTGGTTCCTGATCTAAGTGGAAATGATTTCAATTTAACTCCATTCAATACGATATTGGCTGTGGGTTTGCTGTAGATGGCCTCTATTAGTTTAAGAAATGTCCCTTCTATACCAATTTTCTTAAGTGTTCTGATTTTGGTTAAATGTATCAATTTTGTTATGCTGGAGTGAGGGTTTAGGTACCTGTTAAGTGAGTTTTCGCCCATTGCCTCTCTCCCTTCTGAGGTTTACTTCCCTCTGTGCACACATGTACTTGTTGGTTAGTCCCAATTTAATAGCAAATTCATATGGTTACATGGAAGACTTTTGAAGAATATTTGTAAGGAGTGATGAAGGGACTAAGGGGAAAGGCAACTAAGTTTACTGTTTCCATTGAAACCTATGATTCTCATATTTAATTGTGCACCAGAATTACCTGGAGGGCTTGTACAGACACAGATTTCTGGGCTTCATCCCATGAGTTTCTGATTTTCAGGTCTGAGCTGGGGGCCAAGAATCTACATTTCACGTCAGTTCCCAGATGATGCTGATCCTACTCTGTGTGGTCCTGGAGCACTTGTGGGGAAGCTCTGCACTGAGACTATCTTAGGAAGGATAAATGCCACTTCACCATCTTGCATTACAAGAAATGTCAATTACCTTATTTTCCAAAACTCAAAGTAAATCTGATACCAAGTCCCCATCCTGCCAGGCTAGAAAAGATAGCATATTTTCAGACATCTTAGAACTCCCCCCTTGCCAAGCCCAGAGAAGTATGCAGGTCCCAGTCCATACTCGGACCTGGGGTGGTAGCACCTGTGCCTACACAGCCATCGCCTCTGTCTGAGGAGGCAGGGAGGGCACAGGCCAGTAGATTTCCCCATCACAGAGCCCCAGGCCAGCATCTGCCTCCCTGTACTGGGACCCTCATCCTGCTGCTACATTTGCATCCTCCACTTCATAGAGGCTGAACCTCTCCCCATCTGTCAACTCTTTGGTGGGAAAAGAAGCAAAACCTGATCAAATAGTTCCTGGAGATCTAGAGGATGAGCATTAAGGTGTTGAGGGCAGACCAGTAAAAATCACCCCCAATCTTGAGAATCTTCTATACTATAGCAAAAATCCCCAGTTAACACCTCAGTCATTTTCATTGTCCTGTGTCTATAGGTGATTTGATTGCCCAGTACATTGGAGTTGAACTCAAAAAACCCAGGTTTTCTTGTACTGCATTTGTTTAGCCCCATCTTTCCTAAGTATATCAGTCTTTAGGGAAGGAAGGTAGCTCAGGACGACTGGTGGAGGATGGAGCATCCTTTTCTCTTTAGGGAATTCATTTAGGAGTCTTTCAAAGAGGGGATCTACAAGAGGAAAGGTCGAGAGGGTGTCAAAGCCTTAGCCTCAGGAGCCATCCTCTTTCCTCACAGTAGGCCCTGAGCCTGCCCCGCACAGAAATGGGTGCTGCAAATAGCCTGAGGTCATCTTGGCTTTGACACACACACCAAGAGGAGTGGCAGACCTGCCACCAGTGTCCCTGGGGCAGCAGGGTACCAAGGACAGTGCTGGGAGTAGACATCACCCTGTCCAGACTGCCCAGACATTGCTGTTCACCAGGGACCAGCAAAGATGCGCTCAGCCCTCGTGAGTAGAGAAATGATTAGAGTTAGGGGAGCTCTGTGGGGAGAACTGGAAGACTCTGTGAACTTTCCCTAAAGCCTATGTTGAGTGGCTCCCATAAGTACCACGCAGAGAGATGTGTATAGTGTAAATATGTACACATAGATACCCAAAGCATAGTTAGAGACACACAGCGAAATTCAGAGGGATACACACACAGAAATATATAAAAGCACTCAAGGTTACCCAGAAATGTACAGGTACAGACACAAACGTTCCAAGAAGGCTGGACCTTTATCCTTACATGGCCACTGAGAAGTGAGTTTGACTGCAGTAGCCTTCTGTTTTAGATTGCTTTTCTTATTCTTTTATCTAAAAATATTACAGGGGTACAGATGTTTTAGTTACATGGATATCTAATATAATGCTTAATTGGGGTTTTGATGTGTCTGTCACCAGAATAGTGTTCATTGTACCCAATAGGTAAGTTTTTATTCCACACCTCCCTTCCCATGCTCCCTCTGTCTTGGTTTCCAATGCCTTTTATATCTCTTTGTGCCCATCTGTACACATCATTTAGTTCCCACTTATTAGTGAGAACATATGGTGTTTGCTTCTATTACTGAGATACTCCACTTCAGGTAATAGTCTCTCCAGTTCCATTCAAATTGCTGTAAATGACATTATTTCATTCCTTTTGATGGCTGAGTAGTACTCCACGATATATGTATACCACATTTTCTTTATTCAATTGTGAATTGATGGGCACTTACATTGGTTCCACATCTTTGCAATTGTGAATTCAGCTGCAATAAACATTCACCTGCAGGTATCTTTCTGATAAAATGACTTCTTTTCCTTTGGGTAGATACCCAGCAGTGGGATTGCTAGATCAAATGGTAATTCTACACTTACTTCTTTGAGGAGTCTCCACACTGTTTTCCATAGAGGTTGTACTAATTTGCAGTCCCAGCAACAGTATATAAGCATTCTTATCTCTCTGTATCCATGCCTGCATGGTTTTGGAAAAAAATTTAATAATGGACATTCTGGTAAGGTGGTATCTCATTATAGTGTTAATTTGCATTTCACTAAAGGTTAGTGATGTTGAACTATACTTTTTTGGCCATTTCTTTATCTTCTTTTGAAAAACTTCTGTTCAAGTCTTTTGCTCACTTTTTGATGGGGTTGTTTTTTCTGTTTGATTTGTTTGAGATTTTTGGAGATTCTGGATATTAATTCTTTGTCACATATACAGTGTGTGAATACTTTCTCTCATTCTTTAGGTTGCCTATTCACTGTTGATTATTTCCTTTGCCATGCAGAAGCTTTATAACTTAATTAAGTTCCATTAATTTATTTTTGTTGTTGCTGTATTTGCCTTTTTGGCCTTAGTCATAAATTCTTTTCCTGGGTCTATGTCCAAAGAGTTTTTCCTATGTTTTCTTCTAGAATTTTTATGGTTTTATGCCTTACCTTTAAATTTTCTATTGATCTTGAACTAGTTTTTACACAACATGAGGGGATCTTATTTCTTTCTTCTACATGTGTCTATCCATTTTCCCAGCATCATTTATTGAGTAGGGCTCACATACCCTACAGCATGTTGTTACCTTCTTTGTTGAAGATCAGTTGGTTGTAGATAAGACAGTTTTATTTCTGTTTTCTCCATTCTGTTCTATTGGTCTATGTCCCTACTTTTATACTAGTACTGTGCTGTTTTGGTTACTATAGCCCTGTATTATAATTTGAAGTCAAGTAATATAATGCCTCCAGATTTGTTCTTTTTGCTTAGAATTGCTTTGGCTATTTGAGGTCTTTTTGGTTCTAAATGAAGATTGGGATTTTTTTTTTCTAGGTCTGTGAAATAAGACATTTTGTTTTGGTAGGAATTGCTTTGAATCAGTAAATCACTTTGGGCAGTAAGTATGGACATTACAATGATGTTGATTTTACCAATCCATGAATAAGGGATATTTTCCCATTTGTTTGTGGCATCTGTGATTTTTTTTATCAGTATTTTATAATTCTCCTTAGAGAGATCTTTCACCTCCTTGGTTAAGCTTATTCCTAGGTAATTCATTTTCTTTGTAGCTATTGTAAATGGTACCGAGTCCTTGATTTGACTCTTAGCTTGACTGTTATTAGTATATGGAAATGCTAGTGATTTGTGTACATTGATTTACCATGAAAGGCAATGGATTTTATTGAATGCTTTTTCGCATATACTGAGATGATCATATGATCTTTGTTTTTGCTTCTGTTTCTGTAGCAAATCATGTTTATAATTTGCATATGTTGAACAATCCTTGTGTCCCTGGGATAAAATTCACTCAGTTGGTCATGGTGAATTATGTTTTTGATGTGTTCTTGAATTCAGTGAAATAGTATTTCATTGAGGATTTTTGCATAAG
Source organism: Loris lydekkerianus (assembly GCA_963574355.1). Lineage (NCBI taxonomy): Eukaryota > Metazoa > Chordata > Mammalia > Primates > Lorisidae > Loris > Loris lydekkerianus. The sequence continues at coordinate 78,069 of CAUYPK010016203.1, read as the reverse complement.
AAATCTTGGTTTGTAGTTTTCTTTTTTGTTGTGTCCTTTCCTGGCTTTGGTATCAAGGTGATCCTGGATTCCTTACTTCTTAGTGTTATGTAGGATTCTTTTCTTATCAATGTTATGGAATAATTGCTGTAGGGTAAGTACTACTTTTTTGGTAGTTCTGACAACATTCTTCTGGGAATCTGTGTGGTCTGTTGTTTATATATGTGTGTGTGTGTATGTGTTCTTGTGTGAGTGTGTGTATATAATGTATGTGTATATATATGTAATTACTATTTTAATGTCACTGCTCATTATTGGACTGTTCAGAATATCTATTTGTTTCTGATTCAAGCTTGGGAGGTTGTGTGTTTCCAGAAATTTATCCATTTCTTCTACATTTTCTAGTTCGTGCAGAAGTTTTTATAGTATTCACAGATGATATTTTATAAATCTGTGGCATCAGTTTTAATATCTTCTTTTTCAGATCTGATTGAGTTTATTTGAGTCCTTTCCCTTTTATTTCTGCTTATTTTTGCTAGTGGTCTATTGATTCTGTTTATCTTTCCAAAGAACCAACTTTTTGTTTCATTGATTCTTTATCATTGTTTATTTTGGTTTCTATTTCATTTAGTTCTGATTTGAGCTTGGTTGTTTCTTTTTTTCTGCTGGCTTTGGATTTGTTTCTTCTTATATTTCTAGTTCCTTGAGATACGGTGCTAGGTTGTTAGTTTGTGATATTTCTGTATTTTTGATGAAAGCACTCAAGGCTATGAATTTTCCCCTTAGGACTATTCTTAAGATATCCCATACATTTTGAAAACTTTTGTCCCCTTTATTGTTCAGTTCAAGGAATCTTTTGATTTCTACCTTAATTTTATGATTGACCCAAGGATCATTCAGCAGTAGGTTTTTTAATTTCAACAACTTTATGTAGAATTGAGTGTTTCTCTTGGAACTTATTTTTTTGTTTTTTCTTCTGATCCTCTAGTATACCCATACTTTTTACATTGGCTCATTTCTCATAGTCCCATATTTCTCTGATTGATTGTTCATTCTTTATTCTTTGTATTATGCCTTTTACTGCCTTGGTTAGTTCAAAGGTCTTGTCTTGAAGCTCTGAGATTCTTTCTTCTGCTTGGTGTAGTCTATTATTGAAGCCTTCTGCTGTATTTTTTAATCTGCTAAATGACTCTCTAATTTCCATAATTTCCGATGTACCATATCTTACATTGTCTATCTTTTTAGTGATATTTTTCATATTTCTCATTCTTCTCCCGAATTTTGTTTGTTTGTTTCTCATTTTGGTTTTCAACTTTGTTTTCAAGTCTATTCATCTTGTTTCTGAATTCCATTTCTAACATTTGAACCGTTTTCTTTTGGTTGGGGTCCATTTCTATGGATCTGTTGTGATCCATTGGAGGGGTTGAGCTAGCTTGTTTTTTCATGTTACCAAAATTATTTTGCTAGTTTCTTCTCATCTGAAACTTCTCTCAGCTCAGGCTTGTAATTTGCATTCTATCTGTTCTCCTTTGCTGGGAACTCTCCTACTTAATAAGAAGGAGGAAAAGTCCCTGGACAGTGTTTTTGTGTTCTACTCTAGAGCACTGACTTGGCAGGAGGGGGCAGATACACTGAGAGACTATAATACACCTGTTCCCTGTGTCATCTCAAACCCTATGGTTGTCATAGTCTAAACTGGTGCTGGGAGATAGTCATTCAAGATATTCACTCTGATTGGTGCATCAATCCCTAGGCCACTGTTGGAAACTTGGGCAGGTCCATCTCCATGGAGGCAGATGAAATGACCTTGGCTGGAGCTCAAGTGGGTCACAGTACTTTGGTGGACACTTTGGTGTGTCATGAGTGGAGCAAATTGAAGGACATTGGCAGGTGACTGAGCATGGCACAAGATCTTGACCATTGCCTGGGCTGGGTCATGGGACCTTAGTCAGCACCTGGGCAGATTTCAGGACCTAATTGTGTGCCTGGGAAGGTTGTGGGACCAGGGCCTTGGCCAGAACCAAGGTCAGACAGGTAAGGTATCTTTGGTCCCAGAGTAGATAAGGCTCTCATCTCATTCCAGCCATGAAGCAGATACAGGAGATGGACTTTCCTTGCTCAGCTTCCCATGAGATTATGGGACCAATTCTCTCAGGGGTGGGGGATAAGAAACAAAATTATACTCCCCTCTACACAACTGGTTTATGACCCATGGAGAAGGAATGTAGATTGTTTTAAAATAGTATACTTAATACTTTAAAGGTACAAAGAAAGGAGAAAATTATTTCAAAACTAATTATCCTGTAAATTTTTCAGGAAGAAGCCCCCTCTGTCTGTTCTTTGCCATACTACATTAAGAAGCTGCTAATAAGTAGGGTTAATCCCTCAGATTTCACCTCAGGCCATGATGTTTCTCCTTCAGAATGAGCAAGATTTGCTGGCTTTCTCTCCAATGACCCAGGTCTAGTCTTACTTCTCCTCTTAGTTCCTGGTGCTTTTTATATTTAATTCATACTTTCACTCCCTTTCTGATCCATAACATCCCTCATGGGATGGTTTTCAAGGTATAATTTTTAACTCTCCTATCAGTTATCCAGCTTCAGTAGTAGGCCCTCTCTTGGGTGGGTGGGAGAGGAGAGAGGAATAAAGACAAGCCAAGATACCCTTTAATTGAAGCCAGAATAAAACCTGAATCCTGGTCTCCTGTAAATTCTTCCTCAACATTAATTAAGTTAAGAGAGGAATATTCAAATGCCACTATATCCCATAATCTGCCACTCAAGTAATTCTCCTTCAGGCAGCTCTGTCGCCTTTCTCGGATATCTCTCCTTGGGTCACTTTGTCACCAGATTCTCAGTTGGGGATATCAAGCCCTTGCTGCAATTCCTTTTGAAAAAGACTCATTCTTAGTAAGACCTGTGTCTTATTAGCATAGGTGGGATCAGTATGAGATTTCAGAACCTGAGCCAGCCTGTACCCCAGGGACTGGAACAAGGAGTGAATTGAGTTTCTCAGAAAGCACATCTCTCTACTCTAGGCCCAGTGGGTATGTGGTTTTTGGAATCAGGCAGGTGAATTCCTCCTCCTCATATTCGTGTTGTCATATGTGAGAGGCAAGGCCCCTGACCTGGTTCCTGACCACAGACCCATGCAATGCTTCCACTGGCTATTCCCCCAGCCGAGATATATTTTTAAAAAAGCTAGTATGTGCAAAGCACTACAGTTAACAAAACAGATAGTTCATGAGCTCAAGTTTGTTTCCTGCAAAAAAGATAGACATGAAACCACTAATTATGCAATTAATTATATAATTACAATTGTTGGGTAATATGGTGGAGAAGCATGTATCACAAGACCTGAGGAAGAAACTTCTGGCCTGAAACTCAACTGCAAAGGAGTTAATTAGGGGAAGGGTGTAGACAGCATCTCCCTCATGGGAACCATCCTGAAGCTGGACACACTCTACCTGCTCAGCAGGGACAGAGGATGGAAGACAGGAGAGGGTTCGGGGAGCTTGTGCTCAAGCACAGACTGGGAAGAAGCATTTCTCCTATAGAAAAAGCCAAAGGGGATACTGAGAGAAATGGAAGTAGTAGGTCTGATTAGAATAGAAGAGCTAAATAGTGCCTGGTGTGTACACTTGGTGGTGAGCAAGCCTGTTTGGATGGTGTTGGGAAAAGAGTATTGTGAAGGGCATGTTAGCCTTGGAAGGGTCCTGTTATCAGTTAAACTATGTCCCCTCCCCCCAAAAGGATACCCTGGAGTCCTTATCCCTGACACCTGTGAAGGTGGCCTTATTTGGAAACAGGTTCTTTGTAGATACAATCAAGTTCACATGATTACTGGATGAAAGTTGGCTCTAAATCTAATCACTGGTGTCATTACAGGGGGAGAAGTTCAGACAGAGACACACACACAGAAGATGGCCATGTAATGACAACAGCAGAGATTGGAATGATGCATTCACAAGCCAAGGAATGTTAAGGGTTTTCAGAAAACACCAGAACTAGGGGAGGCAAGGAGAAATACTCCCCCTAGGTTTCAGAGGGAGCATGGCCCTGCCAACATCTTGATTTCAGACTTCTAGCTCCCTAAATGGAGACAATCAATTTCTGTTGTGTTAGGGCAGCTGTCTTAGTCCATTCTATGTTGCTGTCACAGAACAGAATCCCACATCCTGAGTGACTTATAATAAACAGGATATATTCAGCTCAGAGTTTGGGAGTTTGAGAAGTCCAAGAACATGGCACTGGCATTTGGTGGGGGCCTTTGTGCTTTATCATTTTGTGGTGAAAGGCAGAAGGGTAAGGGAAGGTGGGATAGATAGAGCGAGAGGGGGCCCAACTTTCCTTTATAACAAATCCACTCTCATGATAACTAACCGGTTCCTGAAATAATGACCTTGTTACATTCATGAGGGTAGGTGGGATGATGAGGTTAAACACAAAACGGAGGGTCTTAGATGCACATCTGGAATTTTCCCAGGTGTCAAGGGAACCACTGAGAGTCCTTTTGCAGCACAAGACTTTTAAAAAGGTTAAAAAAAAAAAAAAGTTATAACCCTTGGTGGTTGAGTTCTCTGTGTGGCCAATGTATCTTTGCACAAGCATTGCCTTTAAAGAGCTGTGACCACAAGATGTTAAATAAAAAGGGACTGCTCAGATTTTGAGAACCCTGACAAGCCTTGAGATTGTAGGGGTCTGCAAATCTCTGGCTAGTTCTGCAGGAGTCTTGTACATTGTTATAGAAATTGATACAAAAAGTGGGGATCTTGCCCTGTGCACCCAGACTAATAGGGCCTCCAAGAAACTGTAGGTCTTGGCCCTACAGACCAGACGTCCCTCACAAAGAAAGGTCTCTGGGTCTAATGAAATATTTATTCAGGAAAGGGAAACTAGGCCCTACAATTCAGCCTTCCAGAGCACACGGGGAAGAATGATTTTTCTAAGGATCCTGGGAACTCAAAACCAGCTCTATCAAGGCTGAGTGTACTATACTTCCTCTGGGAAAGCTGAATTTAAAAATCTGAAGACAGTAAAAAGCTCTCATCCAGTGCAGTTTCCAGAAGCAGAGGTAAAAGAGTGAGTGAGTCAGAGTAAAAGCAAGAAGGAAAGAGAGCCTAGTGAGGAAGGAAAAGATTAGGAGGATGGCAGATCAAAGACCACTCTGCTGATGCTAGCTGTAGGCGAAGTGTGCAGGAAGGATTTCAGAGGTGAAGATTTTATTTTAATCCTCCCACAAAAGCATTCAAGTAAACCCTTTTCCTGTGAGAAAGCAAGAGAATAAGAAACAGGAAAAGAAGATTCTCAGTAAAAAGATTCATGTAGACTTCTACTAATATTGCTCACTTAGAGAATACATGCCATCTGGGTGTTGGATAAAAAGAAAAAAGGGAGTAAAGAAAAGCTCAAAGCCATGATTCTGCTTATGAGTACAAGCTGCTCACCTCTCCTCGTGGCCAGCTTTTTCCTTTATCGGAGGCAGAGTTTTTTCCTCCTGGTCTCCAATGATGCTTTTTCAAAGTGACCTGTTAAATCTCCATTCCCTTATTTCCTGTGGCCAAAGAGCAGAGCCGTATGCAGAAAAGAAGGGAGAGGACCCAGTGACAGGGGCAAAGCTGGCCTTCTATTCATTAACTATCTGAAAGTTTTCTATTAAAAGGCAAAGTCACAGCCCTCTTGTGCCTGGAAATGACCCCGGCATACTCACATCTTGCTACTCTAAGCCAGAAGGAACAGGGAGACCTGCCTTTGTCCTGTAGAATTACTTACTACCTGTTAGAGGTGCATATTTAGGCCAAAACTTCAGGGCTCTGGCCCATGGATTAGCCAGGAGTGGCCATGGGGCCCTGACTTTAAGCCCCATCATTTTTCAAGACTTTTCCTTTGAAAAGGAATTTGTCCTACTCCAGGGATTATAGAAGATGGCAGAAAACCCAAGAGCTGAACAATGTAAGTTAATGTGCTTCTAAATTGACATCTCTAACAAAATGGAATGAAATGGCATTGTAGTTGCATAGTCTACTCTGAGAAATTAGAAGGGCAAAGGTTTGTCCAGGAAAGGAGTGGGGAATAGGGAGAAAATCTGTTAGTATCACTTTAAGATAGCTTATATTCTTCCTAAATTACCTACTCCTGTTGTATGTGCTATGATTCTATTATCCTAAAATAATGATCATTTATGATGTTATTATTCTATAATAGTTCTCTGTATTAGAAAATTATTTTAAGAAGTAATTAAGGTACCATCATTTAAACCCCATTGTTTAAGTTTTTGTCTGTTATTTATTTGTTGCGGCTTTTAGTATCCATTACCCTACCAATAATTGTTATCTTCAATGATAAGCATGCTAAGCTCATTTTTCCTTGTTCTCTTTTTCAATGTTTGCATCACATTTCAAATCACATAGCATAACAAGTCTCAGTACTCTAACGATAACAATTCAATGCACTGGGCTTAATAGTAGATAATTCTGAAGCGTGATTCCCTCAGTAGTTACAAGGATAGGGATGAATTTTGAACCAGAAAATCCAATTTGTGTCCTGGCTTTGTCAATTGTTAACTGTGCTTTACCTCTCTGAGTTCCATTACCTGTCAAATGGAAATAAAATATTTTGCCTGACCACACGACTATTGTAAAGATCAAGAGAGAAATATTGTATTGAAATTGTTTTAATAAACCTATAAATCATTAGTAAATGATGCCGGATCTTAGTAAAATACTTTCACTTGATTTGGGGGAGAAATCCATTTTGACAATACATTACATGCTACATGTAATTAGCAATAAATAGGACAATTTGCTTTTAGTTTATAATGCAAGTGGTAAGGATCCTAATATAAAATCGGACCAATGTGATAGAAAAAGCACAAGCTTGGGTGATGACTAAATGTTAAACTCTGGCTCTGCTACTAAAATATTATTGTAATAAACAGGGTGAGATATTTAATTCATGAGCCTCAGTTTTCCAATATGTAAAATGGGGATAAGAACCTTCTTTTTAGTATGACTGTGAAAATTGGATGATATTAAATATGTAAAGTGCCCAGAATAGCAATTGGCATCCAGTGGATACTTGATAAATGTCCATTTGCTCTGACCTCCTCTGAGGTGCTTCATAAAATGGGAATGGAGATACAGCCTCTTCTGTTATAAGGTCTGTTTCTCCAATGCATACTAACTCAGTGTGTCACTGGTAAATGGGAGAGTGATGCCAGCTTAATGTGGAAGTCCTGTGGTTCTCACATGATCATTTTCTAGGATATTTATACCTTGAAGCAAATAGGGGATAGGAGCAACCTTTCCCTACAAATAAAGAGAGACCCATAACCCAATGACAGACATAAAGAAAAAAATTGAACACTGACAGAAGCGCCTTTCTTTAGTGCAAATAATGGACATTTAGTTTCCTCTGGTTTAGTTTCCAGAACCACTATATTTTCCATTCTGTTACCTGGTGAAGCAGAAGGCAAAGATGAGGAAACCAAATAGATTTTCCTTTGTGTTAAATTATAATTTTACGATGAAGAGCGTACACTCTGAATTGGATCTTTAATCTGGATGAAACTGATCTTTATGAGATGAGAATGTCCTCAGGACCTACACCTCCAAGAGGGAAGCAAAAAATCCAGGGTTTAAAGCCTGCAAAGACTTGAGAGAGAAACTAATACACTGGGCACAAATGCAAGTTGTAATTTACCTGTGCTGCTATTGTTATAAAAATTATTGAGCTTTTGTGAGATTTCATATGGTCTCCTCCAATTGTGTTTTCTCCCTTACTGGCTCTGTTATTTTATTTTGCAGTTTTTCAGAATATGAAGACCTGTTTTAAAATGTGCATATTATAGAAATGCCTGTATTAGGAAATTAGAGTGCATTCAATCACCTTCAGAAAGCATGCACATTACTTAGACATAAGAAATAGTTGAGCCATCAGCAGGCCTAACCATGTGAGACCATCTGAGATCAAAATTAAAGTAATTATGTTAGAACATATACAAAGAAATCAAAGGAAAGGAAAATTTGTGGGTTTGTCCCTTGCATATGAGGCTGTTCACATGCGGGACTGACCAGTGCTTTTCTTTCCATGTCCCAGAGTTTTACCGGGATGGGTCAGGGCTGAGGGGATGGGGCAAGCCAGGCTCAAGCCTTCCTCCCTGCTTCAACTGCGGCTCCTTCCCTCTTGCCTAATGCAGATATTACACTTTCACTCACATTTCCTTTCAGACAAGAATTTTGCCACTGCAAGTTCGGTATTAAAAAAGCATAGGCTATTTAAAAATGATGATAATGGTCATTTTGTTGTCAATATTTCTGTTTCAAATCAAATTTCTCCCAGGCTTAGAAGAGACTCTACCTACTATTGCCCAGGACTAGACTTTACAGAAGATTCAGGGATGTTTTATTGCATTTTACAAGAACAAATTCAAAAGCAAATGTCATTGTATGGTCAGAGAACTAACTCCTTTAGATAGCTTATTACTAATAAGGGGATTTAAAATTCTTTTTATTTAGATAAAATTTCAAACTAAATTTGATGAATAAGTCTGTGCCATGGATCAGATTTTTAACTTTACCTATTTCTACTAAAAGTGAATGCACTCCAGAATCTGCAGTCTAGAATTAAGTATTACATCTAGTTGTCAGGTCTCTTTAATCTCCTTTAGTCAAGGATACCCAGTTAAAACCTAAGAATATGGGGAAGGGGGAGGGGGAGGAAAGGGGGAAGATGGACAGAGGGAGGGTGATTGGTAGGATTACGCCCATGGTGCATCTTACAAGGGTACATGTGAAACTTAGTAAATGTAGAATATAAATGTCTTAACACAATTAAGAAAATGCCAGGAAGGCTATGTTAACCAGTGTGATGAAAATATGTCAAATGGTCTATAAAATCAGTGTATAGTGCCCCATGATTGCATTAATATACACAGCTATGATTTAATAATAAAATAAAAAAAAAAGAATACAGTCATGCACATGACATTCTGGTCAATGACAGTGGTCTCATATTATAATACCATATTTTTACTATATCTTTTCTATGTTTATATTTGTTACCATTATGCTTCAATTGCCTGCAGTATTAAATACGGTAATATCCTGCACAAGTTTGTAGCCTAGCAGCAGTACCATACAGCCCAGGTGTGGAGTAGGCTGTGCCATTGGGTTTGTGTAAGTGCATGCTATGATGTTTGCACAATAAAGTCACCTAGCAATGCACATCTCAGTTGTAACTCAAGTGACATATGACCGTATTTCCACTGCTTTTGTCTTTTATGGCATTGACCTTTTGAAAAGAGTACAAGTCATCTTATTTTATTAATAAGACATTCCTCACTTTAGGTATTTTCTGATTCAGATTCTACATTCTTGGCCATAATCCTACATAATGATGTTGTGTCTTTCCTGGGCTGTCATGTCATTGGTATTATTACTTTATTACTTTTGATCACCTAGCCAAGGTTTTGTCCAAGTTCTCCAATATATAGTTACATATAGTATATTTTACTTGTTTTAGCCCCTTATGACCAGTTAGCCACCTCTGGGAAGATACTGTTAGTCCATGCAAGTATCCTGCTCATCAAAGCCACCTTCAACCCCCATTTTAGCATCCATTGATGAGTCTTGTCTGAACCGGTCTTTATTAGCATTCCTACAAAATGATCTTTTCCAACTCCAGCCACCATGTACAGTAAGTCAGCACTTGTAATTGACAAGAGACTATTTTGGATGATAGTTCTACAACCCAATCAAATCTTCCTTTACTCTGCTTGGAACCTCAGCCTAATGACATTCTGGACATCACATCCTTTTTGATTTTTGCCTGGGAAGTTTTGAAGTGACCTTTGGCCAAGAATGTTAAGACTCTCATGTATTCCCAGGTTGCCGATCCCTGATATAGGCTATGGCCTTTCAGACCTGGGCTGTTCCATCACTCTTCACTCTGCCTGTACCTCTGATGTATAATAAACAGTCTGGGATTTGCTTGGTGGGAGGAGAGAACAGGTTGAGGGGGAAGCAGACCAGCTCCTATCTTCCCCTAGACATGCTGGCTCTTTAATTCATGTTTCTCTGTCTTCCTACCTGCTCTATTCTGGAGCTAGTGTGCCCTGCTCCATACCTGTCCTCATTTCACCTGTCCTTTGGCACAGGCAGTAAAATACTTCCCTGAGGGGCCCAGAAAGGTGAAAGTCTTTTACACCTAGGGAGATAATAAATGTTCCTACAGGATTCTGAAGCTCTAGAGTCAACAAGGCCAAATGGGAAAGCTTTTGTTTACCATAGCAGAAGCTACAGAGCTTTGGACCTTCTCTGGACTTCTCTTGACTTATGGTTAAGAATTATATTCTGAGCTTTTTGCATCCCTGTGATATAATGAATATGAGTGGGTTCCCAGGCCTTGGGAGACCATGACTCTGGGAGAAAAGGAATTTTTTTTGGAGGCTCACAGCCTAGCAGCCTCATATAAAATGAATGTTTTAATATAAAATGAATTCTTAATGTTCAGGAAAGAGGAGTCATTGGGTTTCAGCAGTTAGGTGCTGCTATAGCTCTCACATTCAAAAAAAACTCTGGAGCTGAGGCCCCACAGTTCAAGGCTGAGCTTTTAGACTATGGCAAAATTAAGAAGCTCCCAAGTCTGGTGAGTGGGGATGATGATAACAGCCCCCATGAGCCATAGAGAAAGGGTAAAGTCCAAGATTCAAAGAGCAGAGAGAAACTGAGATGTCTCTTCTTCCCACTGTAGAGAGCCCAGCTGGGAAGGCCATGTGGTAAACCATCCCTGCACTCCCATAAGACAGGAAGGGGGGCAAAGACCACAGGTCTAGACACACCAGGAAGGGCAAAATTTAGGTCTGGGAATGTGAGAGTAACTGTACAGGATGGCTTTCTCAAGAATGAGAAAGTGGAAAGTAAATCCTAAGGTAGATCAGAAAATAGATGAGTCAGTGCAGAAAGGACAAGGGAGATGCAAGCAACCATGGCTATAGTCTAATGCTGGGGTGAGCAGCTCGTATAGCCTATGGCTAGGAGGAGTGAGAGTTAGAAGAAATACCTGTATAGCTCAATGGAACACCTTAGTGAAAAGGGCGTGGAGAGAGGGATTTAGCTCTTCAAACAAGCATTGAGAGCTCATAAGATGAGAGCAGTGGTGAATTGGCAGTCTCTACACCTGTGGCGTTGAGAGGCACGAGATCACCCTTATATTAGACTGGAGGAGCAGACAGTCAGGAGCATGCGCATTCTACCATGGACTCGCTTACTCTGACTCTGTCTCCTCTCCTGCCTGCAGAACGCCAGCACGGCGTCTCTCTGCTGAAGCTTACCAAGCTATACTAAAGACTAAGATCTATCTATTCTAAGATTGCTTTACTCTCTCTAAGATACTCTGTCTCTCCAGCTAAAGAGATAGCCCTCAGGCATCCAAGAGAAATGGTTCCTGAGCAAGGTAACTTAGTGGTCCGCGTCTGCAACCTAGTTAAGCTGGGCCCAAGACCTGGCCAGTCCTGGGCCCTCACAAGTGGTGTCAGGAATGAGGTGTCTGGGAACTGGGGAGCCCCAAACACCTCAAGTGAGGTCTCTAGAGTGCAGGCCTAGGCAGGCCAACAGAATCATGGTCTATAAGAACAGGGATTGGGGGTCCCTGTGGGCAGCTCGGGCTGTGGTCCAACCTGCATTGTGCCCTCATGCTGCTCTCACAAGCTGTGCCCAGTCTCATGATACTTTCCTTTCAGGTCCTGCTCAAGAGCTCTTCAAAGCCTCTGCCACACTCCTCATGCAGCTGGCGAGGCTCCCTCTTTTATCATAGTATCCCTGAGCTTTCATGTACTGCTCAGTAAATGTTTGTAGAATGAATGAGGAGATTAATTAATGAGTGACAAACATGTCCTTGGCAATCTGATATCACCTAGGAGAAAGATCAGTGTGGAATGGGGCAGGAGCCCTTGCACCCAGAGAGCAATACACCTGCCCCAGAGGGAGCTAGGTTCTTCCCAAAGGAGGAAGAGATCTTTCTATTTCTGCTCCTCCAGCCCTGAACTTGACCTTTTCCCTGAGCCTCTTGCTTCCGGTAATAATCAGCCTCAATCACCAGATTTTTGGCCTGTAAAAGCCCCTCCTTATTTCCACCATACTTGAAGGAAGACTGAAGCCAGAACAGTTAGTAAAAAGGGGGCTTATCAGTCCAATTTGGAAGCTCACCCCATCTGAAGAGAGAGACCCAGGGAGTTTCTAGAATACTCTAGAATGTTATTATGGTTTTATTTATAAACCAACGCTTCAAAACATAAAGGACATATATTTGCTAGCAAAAAGTGAACCTGACTCCTCTTTCCAATTCCCAAAAGTCTGGTGTGTTTCTTATTTATTATGTCTATGTGTGTGTGTTTGTATCTGTTTATATACAAACATATATGTGTGTATATATATAATATATACACACAAACATATATGTTTATATATGGATATATATACCCTTGATATGACCTTTTGCCCTTTTAGTAATACCTTGCTTTATCCCTTTGGAGACCTTTGCTGCCACACCTGCAGGTTTATTTCTCAAGCTCTTTCTCAGGCATCCTTCAGCATGGATGAATTGTAGGAACTATTTAACAAACTCTTCTTGGATGGCTTCTGATGTGTGTTATTTTAAACAGCAGTCCAGTGGACATTCATATGTAGACGTCTCTACGTACTTGTATGGATATTTCTGTAAAATCAATTCAAGAAAAGAAATTGCTGGATCAAATAATTTGTACACGTAGTTTTTAAAAATAATTTCAAGTATAAAGAAAAGTTCCAAGAATATGAATAATAGAAGCAATATCTATAATAGCCGTTGCCCAGGTTATTCACCTTTTGTGATCACTTTACCCCATTTCTTTATTAGTTGTTTTCACTCTTTCCCCCTCTCTCTATGAAATATTTTGTTCTGAACTCATAGAAGATATGTTACGTACATCATGCCTCTTTATTCTGAGACATTTTTGTGTGCATTTCTGTAAGAAAAGGGATATTCTCTGACATAACTATGGTATAGTTACCAATGTAATTTAACATGGATGCAATACTTTTACCTAATCTACTATCTATATTCTAATTTTTTTAAACTGACCTCCCCAAATGTCTTTTTAAGCATTTTTTAGTATAGGATCTAGTCCTGGATCCAATATTGTATTTAGTTGTCATGTCAATTTAGTCTCTTCATTAGGAACATTTTCACAATCTTTTTTATGATATTAATATTTTTTTAAAATACCATTGATATATTTTGTAATAGATCCTTCCTCATTTTGGGTTGTCTGATATCTCCTCATCCTTAGATCATGCATGAGATATTACATAAATGATGGTGTGTCCCTTGCGGGGTGTCACATCCCGAGGCACACGGTGCTCTTCTGCCCTTCTTAGTGATGCTAAGAATCTGCATAATTTACAATTTGGTTGAAGTTAATTTCTCCAATCCATTTGCCAAATTATTCTTTGCCATAATTTGTGAGATTTGCCCATTTCTATATCCTCTTCTTCACACAAGGTGCCATCAATCTTCTTAATTTATTCCCAGTCTGCACACTGTGCTTATTAATGCTTTATTTAAAAAATAAAGCATAAATGCCTTTTGCCATTTTACCTGGAGATGTACCATGATATTCTTATCTCTCAACAAATGTTTTGCAAAATTCAAAAATGTAGTGGACTGATACACTCTTTTGTATCCCAGAAACCACATGTGTCGGGCAGTCCACAGGGACAACAGCATGACTGAGTGGGACCCTTGGCTGAAAGTCAGGGGAACTGTGCTCTATAAAAGTCAAACTCAAATCAATCTTTTTTTTTTTCTTTTTTTGCCTTTGGTACATAAAAGATGACCCTGGCTCTCCATACACAGGAATACACTTTTCCACCTACCGTATATACTCGAGTATATACGGTACCTTCTTTCTTCTTTTCCTGTTATCTAATTCTGGGAAAAGGAGGCACAGGATCTGGCATGGGAAGGCCCCATTTCCAGAGGCCCTGCCACCTTTCACCAGGTGTAGACCCATGACCGTCCTCCTGTCCAGTTCCTGGTGTCTGTAAGGGAAGCACAGAAACCCTGGGTCACATAACCGCTGTGGAAGGAGCTGCCCCATCAAATGGTCTTTGTAGCTGGCTCTGCCCCTCCCTGGCTATCTCTCACTGCCACCAGCCAAGACAGACAGCCCAAGGAACAGGGCTCATGCCGGGAGACAGGTAGAGTAGCCTCCCTCAGCACACTCTGCCAGCATTAGCTCACAGCTCCTCAAGCACCCCTCTGAGATAATTAAGCATTATTATCCCTATTGGCAGGTGGAGACGGTAAGGCAGAGTGGTTAAGTGACTTGGTTAGAACTGCTGGGATTGTTTGAGGGAGAATCTGTGCCAAGAAGGAAGTGTAGTTCAGGAGGCCAGAAGAGCTTAAGTTATTTAATGTGCTAATTATTTTTAAATAGCTATTGGAGGGCAGGGGCAGGACAAGAGCCTAGAAACATGGCTAGTGGACTTGGTAAGGCATCAAGCATTGCAGTAAGAAGTATACTTAGTGTTTGGCTTAAACTGAGTTGTCATGGACAGTCTGTCAGATGCTTCTAACCTGTGAAGAAGGGGGCAAAAAATTGAAGGTTGAGGTAAACTCAGTGAGAACAACAGAATATACCATACCATCAGCTTCACACAGAGCTGGACAGAGGTCTCCAAGATGGCTGAGCAGAGGCCAGTTTCCATCTGAGAGCGCAGCATGTTCTCCAGAGATAGAACATGCTCCCACTGAGCAGCCCTCACCTCTCACCATGCAATGGCAGAAGCCCCTTCCCACTACATTGCCATAGCAGGTGCAGCCCTGCCACAGAGCAGCAGGGAGCCCATGGATCTTCTGCTCACAGGTAGGAACAGAATGGGAGAAGAGTACAGGTGGCCCAGGGTCGTGGGGAGGCACATGGGACCATGCTTGGAGGGCTGCTGTGGCCTACCAACAGATAGCCATGGAGCCATGGGGCAGGCTCGGGGTCACTGGTTGGAAAAGGAATGGAAAACTGTGATCTCTTAGTGTGGGTACAAGTGAAGTATGGTAGTAGGGGGCCTCTAGAAAAAAGCATGATCCCTTCCATCTTCAGAGAAGCAATGGGTAACACACTGGACATTGCCTAGGAAGGGAAGGATGCAATGGGTAACACACTGGACATTGCCTAGGAAGGGACAGCAGGGTGACCTTCTGGCCTCCTCAGCCCTGTCTGTTCCCTATTTCATGCTCCTTCATGCCAACCTCTCATCCGCAGGGCCTGGAGTCTCACTGCCCCCCAGAAGGAGGGCACTTGTGTTTCACCAGCAGGGCAGGCACATCCCTGCTTGCTACATTCCCAGTGGAATGGTGGCTTACTCCTTGGGCTATCAGTGGTCCACCATCTGGGAAGGCAAAGGTACAGAGAATCTAAGGCCATTGGGCCAGTTAATCCCACTTTTTCTCCAGGGACCAGACTTTTCAGGAGCCCTGATAGCAGGGTAGAGGCTCTGGTGACTGCACAGGAGAGAGATGATTTGAGCTGATTACTGCTGCAGGGTTCCCTGGGCAGTGCCCTGCTGAGGGCGGAAATGATGTTCCCTTTCCCTCTACCAAGTCTGGCCTGGCCTGGAGAGGGCACAACCTACCTGCTTGTCAAATGAATGAAGGCAGCTATTGAATTATTTATCCCTTGTCTCTCCACCTTTCTTTTTAACTGTAAACTCAAGAAGTGCTGTGTGATTAAAATAATAATGATAATAATAATAATGCCCATATCCTAGCCATCAGGGGCTGTTTTGAGTGTGGGTAGTAAAGATAGCTGTTTGTTCTGATGGTGTAGTACAGAGAACCGATGTCTGTTTGGTTGAAGAACAGGATTTTTTTTTTTTTTTCCAGTTGGGAAATGTCACCAAGTGGCCTTTCTGTTCTTCACACATGAAATACACACTATCATCCGCATATTTTTAGTTAATTTATGACCAAATAGGCCTTTCTCTAGCTGCTGAAAATGATGTTTAGGCTGCAATTACCTTTCACAGCAGCCCGCAGAAGGGTTTCAGTGCTCACAAAGCTCAGGGGAGAGGCAGAAGGACCCCACCCGACTGTAAATTTTTCCATTTGTAGTTATTCAAATCACATATTTTATTACTAGTACGAAATACATTGTGTCATTCATTTTGGACGAGCAGCTAATGCTTTAAGAAAAGCTTTGAAAAACATTCTATTTAGAAACAATTTTGTCTGCAGCTAACGCTGTGTGTCTATTAGGCTTGTCTTCTCTCCCAGCCCTTCCTTTCTGCTCTGTGTGCCATTTGCATGACAAACGGGACCATCCTCTCCAAAAGCTCACCTGTTCCTGCAGCCTACTTCCCACCTAACGTTCACCTACTCTGTATGTTGCATCATAATCCTTAGCAGGGTAATAAATTACAGTGTCACCATCAAGATTGTGGCTTCTGGAAAGAAATAAGCAGCAGGGCCAGATGAACTCCTTCAGAAGATGAGAGACTGTTTTCATGCAAATTCCTGGCGTCCTGGGGAACTGGGAACAGCCTCTTTATTATATAGACTCAGCTGTAATTCAGCAGCCAGAAGCCATTTCCACTGGTTGTTAGAAGCTGGTAACACTCAGAGAAGGATAACCTTTAAGGCAGAAACGTCTTCTCTTCCTTGAGTGATAAGGGTCTTATCTGGGGGGAAAAATCACTTTACTGATTAGGTGGAGGAAAATGGGTCGGTGTACTTCCAGAGTGCTTTAAATCAAGACATTCATTCTAAAATACCTTTGTAATTTAATACTTAGACACTTAGAGCACACTTTTGACCAAGGCAGTGGACAGTGACTATACAACAGGAGGGGGCCTGTGACGTGGATGCCCCTGGAGGCCAAGGCCATCTGTGTCTGAACTTGTCCACAATGGGCTGCACAGAGCCCCTGGCACAGACAGATGCCTTGCCCAGGCTGGTCAACCACAGCCAGGATGGTTACTGCTCCAAGGGGTATGTCCAGCCTGCCAACTCCAGAGTCACTCTTGATAGACAATGCAAATTTCACCTCTAGTGGTTCTCTATTTCCTTTGCAGCACAGATATATTTGACAGAAATATTAGCAAAGTCAATTTGCAGCTTTTCCATCATTTTAAGACCTTTTGAAGCTTAGTGCCGTATTGACCAATTTTTGCCACAGATACAAGTGAGTGTCCCTCCTCCATGGCAGACTTCACTCTCCCAGGCCAATGCTCCTCCTCTCTGCTCACCAGAAGCCCTCGTACAGTGGTCCCCAAGGCTGGTCGTCCATTGGAATCCCTCGAGGGAAGTTTAGTTTTTTTAATTGTCACAGGTACTCAAATTTATTAGACTCTCTGAGAGTGGGGCCCAAACGCTGTTAGGTCTTAACATGCTTCATGTGATTCCAGTGTATAGCAATTAATCACAGCCCCCTGATGAGCCCAGAGGAAGCCTCAGAATCCTTCTCAACACAGCCACTAAGAATGATCAGTGTTGGTATTCAGGATGGAATCTAATGCAATCCATGACTTTTGCTGGGTTGATCTACGCCAGTAGTTCTCAAAGTGTGACAGCCGTACTGGGAATTTGTTAGAAAGGTAAAGTCTCAGACCTCATCCTCGGTTGGGACCAGCTTTATTAGGCCACCAGAAGATTCTGATGCCCACTCAAATTTGAGAACCACTTCTTTAACTCCTGGTTGTGACTAATGGCTGCACATTAGAATTCCTGAAGCATGTTAGAACTTGCCAGTGTTTGTGCACCACTCCCAGAAATTCTAAATACATTAGATACCCATGGTGTTAAAAAAATTCTCTCCCATGTGGTTCCAGTGGGCAGCCAACCTTGGGAGCCACTGAGTAGGCCATCGGGGCATGCCGAGAAGAGGGCTACTGGCCTTGCCTTCAGCCAGTGTTTCTTTGTGCACTTACAATGTGGCTACCCAGGCCTGGAGTGGCCACCTGAGTCTGGACACACTGCTAATAGAATGAGGATGGAATTCTCCCTCAAGAATGCACAGGACAGTCCTCCAAGGTAAGGACTATGGCTGAGGCATGCTCAATAGCACTGAGGACGTATTAGAGGGTCCCTGTGGTTAGTAGAGAGGCTACCATATAAAAAAATCCCACCGCCCTCTAATAGTAGGTGGCTTTGCTGTCTAGGAATTTAACAAAAGTGCAGTAGAACCTCTCTAAGTTGACCAACTGAGGGACTATAGCAAACAGAGAAGGTCAACGTAAGGAACTAGGCCTATTGTACTGACAAGTACATGTGGCACGTTAGGTTCAACTTAGGGAGGTGATCAACTAGGAGATTCTACTGTACTTTTAGTGCCTGATAAAATTGTACATACTGGATGTGTTAGTTTCCTATGGCTGCTGTGACAAACAACAGAAATATATTCTCTCACAGTTCTGAAGAACAAGGTGTTGGCAGGGTCATCTTCCCTCCGAAAGTTCTAGGGGAGAGTCCGTTGTCTGCATCTCTCCTAGTTGCCATCAATCCTGGACATAGCTAGGCTTGGAGACAGTGCAGCCTCTGCTTCCACCTTCATGTGGTTTTCTCCCTACATGCCTGGCATCATCACTATGTGGATTTCTTATCAGGACACCAGCATTATTTTTAGGACTCATTCTTATCTACTATAATTTCATTTTAAACTTGATTGTATCTGCCAAGATCCTATTTCCAAATAAGGTGACAGTCACAGGTATTCAGAGGGACACAGCTCAGCAAACAACACTCAGTAAGTTCTTATTTAGTGGTAACAATAACATACTATGTGGATTACATCACTAACATGATGCATCTTCACAACCCCAGTATTTTCTACATTATATACCTTTTGGAGTAGTGGACATGAAGAGGTTGCATGATATTTTCAGTCAAAAACCCATCACTTCCAAACTTCCAGGGGATCCTACTGTATCATGAGGCTAACTTGCAGTGAACAAGTGCATGATCACTATACTCAGTATTTATGGGTGTCTAGAATCCTGGCATAGTCCCACTGAGACTTAGTCTCACACAAGATGGTGGAGGAAAGTTCTGTAGCAATTCCCAGGTGCAGGGCAGTACTCCCCTCGGGGTCCTCCAGGATCAGTGCTCACACCTCGGCCTGGAAAGCGTCCCGTTGAGTTGGGCTGTAGAACCAAAGCTCCGAATTGTGCCTACTTCATCTTACTGCAGCAAGACATTGAGCTGGCCGGGTGGCCTCATGGAGGTTACCGCCCCTTGAGAGTGGAGCTGAGTCTCATCACCGCCATGTCCCCAGCAGGGTACTGAGCACATAGTGGGTGCTGCAGAGATGCTTGTTGCAGGCTGGCTGAGGCTGAGGGACTGAAGTTCCCTACACTGAGACCTTCGGGCAGGTATGGGTCAGGGTCAGAGACCTGAAGATGTCGAGGTTAGAATTAATCCACTGCCTGAGATCTTCTCCCAGCTTGTCAGAGTAAACACACCATGCTTAAATTTGTCTTAAATCTGAGTTAAGGCATAATTATCTGAAGCACTCATTTTCAAACTTTTGAAGAATTTCTTGACAGCACAACCATTCCCTGCAAAGCTGTATGTGCAAGGTTCCTATGTGAAATCTTATAGGGAACCCAGATTCAGGGTGCTGTCCCCGTGCCTCCGCCTACATGGTTGCTCTCAGCAAATGCTATCCTGGCAAGATGGAGACCTGTGCCCTCAGCATCCCTGGGGGAAGCAAGTCGTCTGGCTCCTGGTAGAATCCCGTACCAGGCACAGTGTTCTCAAGCCCAGTGCCAGCTTCCCTGTGTCCACGTGGATGCAGATTCTTTCCCAGGGAGCCCCATCCACTCTTCACCTGAGAATTACTCCCGCATGTCCCCTACCATCCAACAGAACACACATTCCTTCTCTGTGTCCCCTCCTCATGTCTGCACTGGGGAGCACTTCCCAGTCACATGGGTGCTGTGGCCTCCTCGCCTGGCAGCAGGGCAGCAGAAACTCTGCCTGCTGCATAATCCCACTTCCTTTCCTTCTGTTCCCCTCTGTGGGGCTGGGCCCCAGCCTCTAAATTAATAGATTTCTCTTCATATAATTGAAGACATGTTAAATAATCATCACCATAATTACCTCTGAGCATCAGAAGGCAACACTAGAAATGTGATGTTGGAGAAGACAGAAGGGAAGTTTAAAATTCTCAGGAAAGAAAACACCCATCTTGGCGTTTCCCTGACTTTGCATTTCCTTTTGCTCTGCCTCTGAGGTCAGTCTCCTCGTGTTCTTCTGCTGAGTGGTGGAGCCGGTTATGACAAGCTGTCAGCTGCCTGTCCAGAGGGGCTCTTCTTACAGAGTAGACACCTGCTGGGATGGCAGGCATGGTGGTGACAGGCCAAGCTCCATGTTCAGTGAGGCCCAACAGTGCAAGGTGGCAGGAGGGCTGGGGGCTGCTTGCTGTGGGCCTGGCACTGCCACTTTCCAGGCAAGAGGGAACAGTTCCACAGCTGTCACTGACAGCCCCTGGGGTCTGCTCCAGACTTGGCAGAGAAGGACATTTCCAGACTCCCAAATCAAATGCCTCTTTGAAATTCAGAAGAACCACACTTTCGCACTTTCATCTCCCTCCCTTCCTCTGACACAAACACACACAAAAGCTTAGCAAGGCCTCTTTCCCCTTTACTCACAGACCCACACTGCTACGTCCCTGTCTCGCACTCTCTCACGAGTATTGATAACTTCTCCCTCACACAGAATCTCATATTCTCTCTCTCACACACGCACACACTTGCAGAATCACATTATACTAATTAAACTTCTGCTCTCTCCTACCTCATTTGACCCGGGTATTTTGAGAGAACAAAAACCCCTCTCCTCTTGGGGAGCTCAGGGTGTCTCAAGGTGTGGCATCACACCCTTCCTTGATGGTGACACACAGCATGGGTCTCCAAGCTATTGGACACTGGCCTCCAGGTCACTGGATGAATTTTCCACCTCTCTTCCCAGCCATGGGTACCAAGCAGCTAAAACTAGTAAATTCCTTCTGGAGGTTGGTGAGAACAGAGCATCCTGTTGCAGCCGCAGCCCAAGCCTGCCCTCCAGGCATTTGTCACGTTGCTGGCATTTGAGCTGAAGACATCTCCCACCACAAAAGCCTGCCATCATCCTCAGGGAAATCAGGCCTGTCTTCTTTGCAGAGAGCTGTGTATGAGCCTGGGGAGGTCCAGGCCAGGTTCCTTCCAGGCTCCAATAGGAAACCAGATAAAAATATACTTTGCAGTTTGCTACTGGCCCCCCCCCCCCATCCCCTGTCTCCCTCTCTCTCTGGCTCAGATGAACCATTTATACATTTATACATTTCAAGGTATTTTTGCTAAAGTCCACCATGTACCTTTGGTAATTCAAGTAGATTGTAAGAATGGTGTGTATAAAAATAGTCTTCTTCAGCAGAAAAATGAAACAAATGAGTAAGGGGGCTGCTGTCCTGGGCTGTGCTGCCACCTCCCACCAGCAGCAGCAGGTGTCATATACTATGAAGCAGGCAGAGACCAGGTGTGGAGAGAGCACTATGGAGGTGAAATCCTGGTATTTGGCATGGAGAATTAAAAATGAGGATCATTTTTGTTCTGGAGAATGTTGAGCTTGGGAGAGCAACCTTAGCAGGAGTTCCACCTTAATACCCATCGGCAGCATTGATGCCGGGCAGGACAGACCTGCTCTGTGCTTACCTCCCTCTACCCCCTTAGGAATTCTGTGCCTCAGCCATCGTGGGCTGCTGTGCTTTTTCTTTCTCACCCCTAGTCTTTGTACATGCTTTCTGCTGGTCCTTCCCTCCTCCCATCACTCTCCCTGGTTAATTTCTACTCATTCTCTAGGGCTGAGCATAGTGAAAATAATGGTCTGACTATGCAGGTGCTGATGAGAAACTGAGGCATGGAGAATAGTGAATCCCCATCACACAGGTAGAAAGGGGCAGTGCTGGTACCCAGGCCTAGCCAAAGGCTTCAGGAGTTCTTAACCACTGCAGGAAGGGAGTGTGTGGCCCCTCCCAGTCTCCTCTGGTTCTCATAGCATACCCACCTTCATCTTCACCTTCCTCAGTTTCAATTCTTAGCAATTCATTTTAAGTTTCTGGTTTTTTGTCTGCTCTCCTCACCCTCTGTATCCCTAAGGCAGGGACACTAGCTGGCTTCTCTCTGGGACACCAGCTCCTCAAACAGGACCTGGCACAAGGCAGTGGTCATCACTTATTTGTTGACAGGGTAAATGAACGGATGGGTGGATATCAGTCCCTTAGGTAAATGAAACTGGTCAAGGTCTGGCAGACAAGCTGAGGACCAAGCAGAGAGCCAAGTCAGAAAATTCCAGTGTGGGGTTGGAGGCCAAGAAGGAGAACTTCAAGGCAGCCCCTTAGAAAAGCGGTCCCAGCTTCCAGAATCTGCCCTTCAGTAGAACAGCCAGCACAGAAAGACCACAGCACCAGACCCCTTAAACCCTACTGCAGCCCAGAGCTGTCTGCAGGATGCAGAGTTTCCTTCAAGAGGAAGATCGCAGGGAAATGATGTTGTAGTGGGAGGGTCCTCTAGGAGGTATCTTCTTTTTTGTATCATCCAGATGTTGTATGCATTTTTTTGTTGTTGTTGCATTGCCATGGAACAAAGACATCTATGGTTTGCATTGCACCTTGCCAATCTCACATGGTTGTGCTGTGTTTTCTATGGTTACACATTCTCACCCTCACCTCCCTGCAGCTACATCAGAATCCATGTGCGGTGAACATGGTGTGTCCAATGTGGCACACGACCAGCTCCAACATGCTGGTCTCCAGGAACTCCTCTGAGTAGGCACAGCAACACAGTGTGCCACGGGGTGTGGCTTGGGACAGCCATCCTAAGACATGAGATACGGAAAGATATGGGAGTGAACTGTACATAGCAAGGTCTTTTATCTGCCTCCAACCAGAAATCTGACGGTTGGGCTAACGACGTTTCTCCTTCTTGCAGGGTGGAAAGATCCCTGTGAGATGGACGGCTCCAGAGGCCATTGCCTACCGCAAGTTCACTTCAGCCAGCGATGTCTGGAGCTACGGGATTGTCATGTGGGAAGTTATGTCATTTGGAGAAAGACCCTACTGGGATATGTCCAACCAAGATGTGAGTGTCAGCAGCACCTGGTTGCCACCACATCCCTTCCAAGAAGTTGCAGAGGCAGTAGAACGCCAAGGCCTCCTGTTCTCAGCTCAGGGCCTCACAACCTGAACTTGAGGAATTCAGGGCAGGGGATGCAGGGATATCCCATCCATGTGTATTTAAACTAATCGCAGAGCCCAGCATGGAGAAGTGACAGTTCCAATGACCACAAAGCCTGAGAGGTGTCCAAACTACAGATTCCAACCCAAAAGACAACAAGGTAGTCCTGAATGGCCATGGATCATGAATTTATGGATCATGAAATTAATCAAGAATCTCTACCCTGCTTCTCAGAGCCCAAGTCTGTGTTCTTCCTCCTGGTGCATGACAGGAGGGAAGGGGTGCTGGTCTCAGGGCCAAAGGTTGGGTCCTGACCTGCTCCACATCTGACAGCTGTGCTCCATCAAGCCAGTTGAAGTTTATATCTTGGACCCACAGTCCTCTAAGGAGAGGAATTGTAAAGAATCCTTCTTTGAGAATTCACTCCTCTGTGAGCCTGTGTCACCTGTTAGTGAAGGAGGAGATAAGAAGGCTTCCCAAAGTTGGTCAGCTGCAGATGGGCCAGAGGAGTGGGGTCCTGTCTATGGGAAGTCAACCACCTCCAGGTTACCCTCATGGGACAAGAGCAGAAAAGGAAAGGGCAGGGTTACCTGAGATGCTTTTTGGCTCTGTTCCAGATGGGAATCTCTGCTCCACATTTACTAAAGGACGGAGAAGTCCTTTTAGGATGAATGCTTTGATAAGGCTCCAGTGGAAAGCCCTGCTTGGATTTTAACACCTCCAGTGGCCCTGGGATATTCCGCAGAGACCACCCCTCTTCTGCATTTTGAGTACATACCCTCCTCTTGGAGCTGAGACGATCTCAGCTTGCAAAGATCGTCTCCAGGAACTCCTCTGAGTAGGCACATACTTGCTCTCCCCATCACTTTGGGGGGAGGTTATTTTTTCCAACTCATAGACTAAAAGAGGAAGGGCTTTCCCCAGTTCAGATCTAGGTCCACTGGCCATCCAGCCACACTGTAAGCACCTCCATGCTTGGGAGGCCTCTGAGGCACTCCGAAGCTTGGGGAATTCATAGCTCCATATCCAGCCAAAGGCTTATCACCATGGTAGTCGCTCAAAAGGTTGAGAAAAGTGGCAGTTTCCCAGTGAGACTGTGCCAGAGGAGCTGGGGTACTTCTGTGACAGTATTCCTTGCTGCCACATGCAGAGTGGCTCCAAGCTGGAGTGGGTAAAATGGCTGCATCCTTAACCAGGTCCCCATGACAACCACAGGCAATATGTAGGTCCTCTATTATCTGTGATCAGCCACACCTTGCCTCTGTTCTTGTAACCTGTCAAAGCAGTAGGTGTTGGAATCCACATAGTTTGCTTTCATGAAATCAGCATCAGCAGCACCCTGGTTCTGTACATACTGTCTGCTAGACGTATAAGAAATGATAGCCAGGAAAAGCAGACCCATCTTTTGCCACCCAAGATCTTAATCGGATTAAAAACAATTCAACTCACAGAGAATGGATTATAAAACTGTCTTGCAGGCAAGCTTTGACATTCATGATATTTTCTGTCAATGCATTTGGCTATGTTGAAAACAACTAGAATTTCTGATAATAGACTTCCAGAATCCCCAAATTATTCATTGCGCACACAGTCATTGTATGCTAATTGTGACTCAGCATTATGCTTGCTAGTTCTGCTCCTGAGGGGTTTATAGTCCAGTGGCACATACATAGGGCATTGGGAACGCTCAAAGGAAGGGAAGGGAAGGAAAGGCTTCTCAGATACTTGACGTTTGAGATGGATCTCAGAGGGAATAAGAACATCTGTAAAGTAGCAATTTGTTCTGATTTTGCTGTAGTTGTCCAAAATATATCTCCTAGTGCAATTCTGCTTCCTATAGGAGGCAGGAGGTGACTTCATGCTCATTCAGAAAGCTTCTTACAACCTGGCCTGGGAAAGAGGCAGGAGTGGCTCACAGCTGCTGGGCTGCAGCTCCACTCACCAGAAACTGCTGAGGTGGTGTCGGTAAAGGATGTTATAGATGACAATTGAAAGGCTTTAAGAAAGAGAATTGCAGAGGCAAGTCGGAGTGCTGGTAATTAGGCTTCCCGAGCCCAGGAAGGTCTTTGAACATGTACAGAGAGTTTGTCAGCCAGAGAGAGCAACTTGGAAGTTCTGCTGCTTGGATCTGATTGACAGAGATAATGAGAGTGGCAGTGTCTGTGGAGAGGAGCTGTGGTTTTATTGAAACATCAGAGCTCAACTTAACCCGCTCTGCCCTGGTTCCTCCACTGCTCTGAGCTCCTTCACTTCACTCTCCTCAGTAGAAGGTCAAGTAGGCACCACCCACAGCCCAAATCACTAATGGGGGGGTCCATGTGTGGGGCCAGCCAGAAGGCCCCCTGAGGATGATAGGGTAAGGGGAGGGCCCTGCTCATTTCCCAGAGGAGCTTCATCTGGTGCCCAAGACCACCTGTGCCAGATCCCCTCCCAACCCCCACACCTACTCTGTCTGGATACAGGTGAACCAAGGCCACACCTCACCCCACCCCATCCTGGCCCTAGGATGTTTACTTGTATTGGCCTTCAGGATGGCCAAAAGAGTTGCTGTAGATCATTCAAAGTAAGATAGCAGTGGTCAGTATAATACACTATGTCCCACATCTTCAACCATATCTATCCCTACAGTTCAAACCTGGTCACTGGTTCAGAGCCATCAGATGACCATATTGAAGATGTCTCTCCACACCTCCCCCCTGTTGTCCACACCTCCTAGCATGGCAGGTGTGACAGAGAATAATCTCAAAGTCCCATTAGAGAAGCAAAGTTTTTTTTTTTTTTTTTTTGATGTAATGATGTTTTAAATTTGACTCTTATGTTATATGTACTCAGGAAATCAAGAAAACACCCAAATCCTTAAGAAGACAATACACATGTCCAATGGCAGCACACTTCAAAGATCTGTGTATATAAATGCTATCCATTTACCAATTAATGACCTCAGTATTTTTTCTTTGGATTGGAGGGTATCGGCCATTTTTTTGTTTGTTTGTTTGTTTTCTTTGTTCAAGAAGCATCAATGCTCCCAGGCTATCAGTTTGGTTAATAACAACAAAATTACCTAGAAGAAGTA
Source organism: Loris lydekkerianus (assembly GCA_963574355.1). NCBI lineage: Eukaryota > Metazoa > Chordata > Mammalia > Primates > Lorisidae > Loris > Loris lydekkerianus. The sequence goes on along the minus strand of CAUYPK010016203.1, from coordinate 51,775 downwards.
GCAAATGAAGTGCCATTTTGTAAACATAAACGTGGGAGGAGGTTCCTATAGTTATATTCTATCCTGAAAGGTGAGAAATGGGGATGTGACTTCCCCATATAGGAAGTCTCTTTCCTGTTCTTGGGCAGGTAGTATCTTGGGGCTCTGGCATCAATTTAAGCACAAGTGCTATCAGTTGAGGGATACACTAATAATACTATCTACCTTGCACTAGAAGACTTTAACATCCCCTAACACTATTACAAGTTAAATTTGGACACCAGCTCCTCTCACTGGCCCCAACGAGCTTGCCCTTAGGCAACCAGGTAGGATTCAAGGGGACATTCAATGGGTCATCCAACTTGTCCCCACAATGAGTGGAGACTCTGTGACTGGGACCGTCAATCTGTTTGCCTCGAAGGAGCTTGAAAAGGGTACAGGTTGATGTGCCAGGCTGTGATTCCTGGCTGCTCACTCTCCCGGATTATGTATTTCAGCTCTGCACCCCTGTTTCATGTCACAAAGACATCAAACGGGTCCAGGGGCTATTCTCCAGGCTCAGATTGTCATCGCAGCCTCCTAGAGACCTCATACATGTGGCTTTTGAGGTATTTAAAAGTTAAACCCAGCACCCCTGTGACTTCTTCCCAGCCCATCCTCTAAGTGGTGTGTGCCTTTGCACAAAATACTTCACTGCTTTGCCCTCCTCTTTTCTCATGGGGTTAAAATACCCTCCTCAGGGGATAGCAGGGAGTTTGACAACAGTTTGGGGGAGATGAAAACGTGTCAGTTCTGCACATTATTCAAAAGTGAATGTTCCCAGTCACTGGATTGTTTTTAATGCAGTGATAATATTGGCAGGGCCTGTACCCTTGTTTTCCGTCGTGTTGAAGGAAGGAACAATGCACCTTGATTGTCTCCAATGACTTCAGGTTATCATATTATCTCGTGCCCTATCTCATGTCCCACGTACTGTGCGTAGAAATTATGAGAATGTCAACTAATTCAAAATATTCACTTTTTGAGCAATTTATGGAGAAAAAAATAATAATAAGTTGCAATGAATCTGATTTTTTAATAGAGGCAAAAACACCAGAAAGTCCCTAACCTCCAAATTATTTCCTTTGTTGTTTAAGGTGCCTGAGCAATTTATTTTAACATAAAATCAATGCATGCTTATTATAAGAAATAAAAAATACAAACAAGCAAAAAGGAAAACATAAAGAACGTTCATGTTTCTACCTCCCCACAGGCAACCACCATTAAATCCATGCTGTATAGCCTTCCAAGATATTTTCTATGGCTGTGAATAATTGTTGGGTTTTATTTTGTTTTGATTCTTGGTTTTTATACAAAAGCAGTATTATACCATTCCCAGCAATTATGCAGCCTGCTTTTTTGCTTAATATAATAATGTATATCCATTTCAATAGATACATTTTTGCAGTATCATTTTAAAGCCTGTATTTTAGCCTTCTGTTGTATCTTTGGCAGTAGGATCATTTACAATTGTTTTTGCTAATGTGAAGAGATCAGAACAAATGTAATTGATTTACCTGAATTAGAAATAAAGAAGTACAGGATGAAAATACTAAAATCTGAAGAACAAAGTTCTTAAAGCTCCTAAAATCCTTACAAAATTATCCCCTAGAATTTGCAAAAATTGCCGAAACTTGATTGGAGATGTTATTTTTGACTATTGGCTGCCTCATGAGGATTAAAGCAAGTAATGTTAGGAGATATCTAGAGCAGGAGCCCCCAGCCTTTCTGGCAACAAGGACCGGTTTCATGGAAGACGATTTTTCCACAGGGGAATGGTTTGGGTATGATTCAAGTGCATTATATTTCCACTTCAGATTATCAGGCATTAGACAGTTTCTCATAAGGAGCACACAACCTAGATCCTTCCCATGCACAGTTTGCAGTCGGGTTCACGCTCCTGTGAGAATCTAATGTCACGGCTGATGTGACAGGAGGCGGAGCTCAGGCGGTGATACTAGTGATGGGGAGTAGCTGTAACTACAGAAGCAGCTTCTCTCTTTTCAGTTGCTCTCTGCTGTGTGGCCTGGCTCCTACCAGATCCCCACCGCAGATCTAGAGGGTCTCTGGCACCAAGTGGGTGCTCTATCAGTGCTAATCTCCTTCCTTCTTTCCTGTGGAAATGAAAGAATGGTGATGTGTTTTATAATAGTGGATTCACTGGGTTTCCCACGTGTCATTGTTTCATCACCTCAAGTGCCACCATCCTCCAGTAAGGTAGCACTGGGCTCTGTATCTCCTAAAGAAAGGAGATGCTTGAGCCATTCACTAGCTCATTCCTCAACATTTACACAGATCTAGTGTGTGGGGCCTATACCAGGTGGTGGGGGCACAAAGAAGCAATGTGATCCCTGCTTTCTAGGAGCCCACTCCAGGGGGATCAACCAAGTGCACAGAAAATCCATTATGAGAGGTGTGTGAGCCCAGAGCAAGGGCACCTGAGTCAGCTCAAGCCAGGGAGACTATCTGGGGGCTAAGTTGGGAATGATTGGCTGGTGGCTCATCCTCCAGTCAACAACTGTTCCTTGTGTGTCTCTCTGTAGGTAATCAATGCCATTGAGCAGGACTACCGGCTACCCCCACCCATGGACTGCCCAGCTGCTCTACACCAGCTCATGCTGGACTGTTGGCAGAAAGACCGAAACAGCCGGCCCCGCTTTGCAGAGATTGTCAACACCCTGGACAAGATGATCCGGAACCCGGCAAGTCTCAAGACTATGGCAACCATCACCGCCGTGTGAGTCTGGTGAAACAGGGTGATTCCCAGATGTGGTTGTTTTTATGGTCAAGGGCATAGCCAGCAACCTATGATTGTGTTCACATCCGCATTTGTTTTTATTGCTGGGAATTCATTGAGGATACAAAGAACCCGGTTACACTAATTGCAATTGTCAGCCAAAATCCTTCTTATAATTGTGCCCGTCCCCCAAGCCGTGTGCCATACACTGTGATCCCCCCACACATCTGCATTCTTAAAAGGAGCATCTGGCTACAGTGTGAACTTTATGTTAAGGGGAATAAGGATACATGGAGAAAGACAGATAGGAGAACATTGCAATGATTATGGTAGAGAAGACAGCATCTTAAATAAAGGTAATGGTTATGAAAAAAAGTGGATGAGTTTGAGAGATGTGGGAGGCAAAATCTGTATGACTTGGTGAAGAGCAAGATATGGGCCTTGAGGATGAAAGAAATCACAATGAGGACTGTGATGCACCCAATCAATCATGATGAGACGCACCCTGATTTCTAGTTTGGGGACCTGGGAGTCGCTTTGAGAATGTGAAAGGTGGGTTCCACCACTCCTCCATTTTTCTCAAGTATCTCAGGATGAAAACAAGGAAAAAAAAAGTTACCTCTGGGGAGGTTGTAGTGAATAGTCCATGTTTTTGAAGGTATCTTTCGATGGTGAGGCTTAGATTTCACTTTACAAAGGAGTTGGGAGCCTCCGCTTCCCTGTAGACTAAATCCTATGTCAGGCTTCCTGTCTGGGTTGATGACCTCTGACAATTCCCAGAGGTCAGGGACTGGCCCCTTGGCTTTAGAAGTTACACCAATTCAGGATTCTATAAAGAAGAAAGGGCCATCCCAGGGCTCTAGGGTGATCCTCAACCCACGAGGGATGCTGCCATCAGTGAAGTCTGTGTGAGCCCAGAGCGAGGCTCTGTCCAGGCGTCTCTACGGCTGTGAGGTCACCTGTTCCCTTTGTCTCTCCAGGCCTTCCCAACCCCTGCTCGATCGTTCCATCCCCGACTTCACAGCCTTTACCACCGTGGATGACTGGCTCAGTGCCATCAAAATGGTTCAGTACAGGGACAGCTTCCTCACCGCTGGCTTTACCTCCCTCCAGCTGGTCACCCAGATGACATCAGAGTAAGTGACAATAATCCGCTCCGTCCAGCCTGTGGGTAGGGGTCAGGACTCCTTCCCTGCTACTGCAGAGGTGTGAGTCCTGTTTCTGGCCTTGTCCTCAGAGCTCCTCCTCTGTATAGCACCAGTCTTGGAGGGCAGGGCAGGCGCCTTGGGAAGACGAAGCAGGATGTGAGTGTGAGGTGGGGCAGTGGAGATCCATTGTAGGTGCCACCTGAGAGTTCTTCAAGGTCATAGCCATATGTCATTTACCTAATCACTTAGAGCCTCTCCCCCATTTATGTTTTTAAACTTGACCCATCAAAGAGGCCCCCAGATGGAATGAACACAGCTAGCCAGCACTTTCAATAACAGAGCAGGAAAAGCACTGCACTGATTCAGCAACAGTCTCCACGTGGGGAGCTTGTGTTCATCCTTAGATAGCACCTGTCAATAAGCATACATTTCCATCCCCCTCAAATTATTTACCAGTCTGCTGCTCCCGCAGGAATTTGGGGGGAATATACAAAGTAAAATTCTTTAAATAAGATGAGAGCCATGCAGTCCATCATTTCTCCAAAAATGTTCTGAATAGCACCAGTTGTGGGAAATGTAAATAGGTTCTCCTTGGAAGAAAAGGTCCCTTGGTCAAATAAATTTGGGAAATACTGTGAATTTTATCACCCTCTTGAAGATTCACTGCTCATATTAGCATTATAAAGGCCATGAGAAATCCTGAAATAAAGAAAGCTATTTGGAATTATTAAATACCATGGAACCATATTTTTGAGGTGCAGGGTTTTATGGAACTGTAGTTTGGGAGATACTTATCTAGTTCAACCCCTTCCATTCAGCAGATTCTGAAATTAGGTGAAATTGGTACCTACCAGTGGAAAAGCTGGGGTATGGCCTGCTTTTCTCCTTGCCAGTTCATTACCCTTCTACCTGTCCACGCCAGGGCCTCGGTGGTTCCCATATTTTGATGCACAGTGGAATCACTGGTGGATCTTTAAAAAATGTTGACACCTGGTTCTCACTCCCATACCTTCTGAATAATTGTGGTGAGACTTGAGCATCGGGATGTTTAAAACATCAGGTGTTTCTAATGTGCTGCAAAGTTTGGAAACAACTGGATTAAAGTTGTCAAAGGTCAAATTTTGCCTTCTGCACTCACAGCAGCTCGGGAAATCTTACCTAAGATATTAACTCTACCCCCCCAACACACACACACACACACACACACACACACACATTCTGGGTGGGACCTCATGGGCTGCCTAGGCTACAAAATGTATACTGGCCTACAATACACATTTCCCATGGTAGAGGATCCCTCAGTCCATCAGGCAGTTGAAACATTTATGATCCCCTATTATTTATCAGGCATAGTTCTAGATGCTGGGAGTCTCTGCTAGGACAGGCCAGTTGCTGAGTCCTGGGAAAGAGGACCTGCCCCTAGCAGTTGAACTTCAGAGGAACAACTTCCTGATACTCTGACTGCATTAGAGTCAGTCTTCATGGAGACTAGCTCCACTTCTCCAGGTTTATTCTTTCAGAAGTGACTGAGCCTCTACTTTCTCCAGAGAGATGGTTTAAATGTGCACCTAACCTTAGACCCACTGAACGTCAGAATACATTTTTTAAACCTGGATTCATTTCTAGTGATGCCTAAAGAAGCCAGTCATTAAGGATTATTGTAGGATAGCCTAAATAAATAGACACACTCACCTGTGGAAAACCAGCTTCCCCAGTTTTCACAGAAAAAAATGGATGACCCTAGATAATCAGAGGGACAGGGTCTGACATAGAAGTGGGTGTCCATGAAGACAGACTATCCCTGCTTTCCCACTGTGATCTGCCTTGGGAGACCACTGTTACGTGATCTCCCCCCAGTCTGAAGGAACTCCCTTGGTCTGAGAATAATCACACGAGAAACAAGGAAGAGACTAAAAGGAAAGTCAAACTGAAAATGAAGGGATTCAGTTCAAAGACATGCCCTCATACTGTGGGAAGAGTTCAGTTTGTTTCTTGAGAGGTAATAGATGGAAAAAGAAAATGAGCAACTTAGTAAAATAGATTATGGAACAATCTGTGAATTTAAAATTCAAGCATAGTTCCCATAAGTATTTTTTAAAGAGCCTTGGGCTGTTGGACATCCTCACTAAGCTGCAGCCCTTGGGAGACTGACTATCAGCAGAAAGAGGGAAGGGCAGGAGAGCCAAGGCACTGTGCATGCAGAGCCAGTCCCAGGCCCACCAGGGTCTGGTGTGCAGGATACAAAGTCATCAGCTGTGCTGGTGTTGGTGGTCTTGGGGGACCTTAGAAGAGTTCTGCAAGCAGCCCTGCAGGGGTGCTAAGCACCAAGCAGTCTTTGATTTGAACCCTACCACACCACTGCTCATCAGTCATGTGATCTTGAGCACATTACTTACCTTCTCTGAGTCATACTTTCCTTGTCTATTAATGTACAGATAATAATAGTACCTATCTCACTGATTTGTGGTGGGACATAAATGGAAGAGCACATGGAAAGCACTTGGACTATTATCTGCCAAGGATGCCTGCAAGAAATGGCTGCTATTAAATTATAAGTGGGCAATGGTCTGTTAATGTTTATAAAATTTTCTCTTTCATGTAGGTTTAAGTGAGATAGTATGCGTCACATGGGATGCACTCAAGTGGTGTTATACATTATTATTATTATTAGCTAGTGGAAGATGTATGTGTCTCCTAAGGTCAAATGATTAACTTGTTCATATCAATACTCACAGCTCAGAGATTGATCCAATTCAAAGTCCTTTCCCAAACATATTCCTTAGATTCTTGCTTGGACACATATTTTTAAGTTATTTTGAGATCACCCTTTTAAAAAATGCATGACATTAAAATTCAAACAGAGGCAGAAAATGGAAACTCGGGGGAAAACATCAGAAGACCAAACAAGCCCCACATCTTTTCAATCTTAGTGGGTGATCACTAATTTAGGCAGAAAGATCCACAGAATAACTGAAGCCCTATGGAGTATGCCCTTGGAGTGTTAAAAAAAAAATTAACACTTACAGAGTAAAATTTCAGTCCAGTGGAGGGTCTTGGACCCAATGCAGGGGCTGCTCCATAGCCTGTACGTGAGGAACACATCCCCAGAAGGAGGCACAGCACTGCTAGGATGGTCTGAGCTTGAGGGAACATCAGAGAAGAAGGCCATTGCATGGAGAAAGTGAGAAAATATGTAATTGAGAGTTTTCCAAAAACTTGGGTGAACTTAGGCTAGTTGGGCTTTAAACACTTTTATTTGCCTCCTGAACTATGATCAGGAGCATGGCTTTAGTGGTGAGTTGTGATCTGTGAAAAGCTGTCCCGGTTCTAAAGGACTTCTTTTGTGTCTTCTTCCTTCCCAGAGACCTCCTGAGAATAGGGATCACCTTGGCAGGCCATCAGAAGAAGATCCTGAACAGTATTCATTCTATGAGAGTCCAGATGAGTCAGTCACCAACGGCAATGGCATGAAAGCTCTCGTTTTCTTGGGGGACGAGAAGAAGAAAAAGGACCGGGGTCAAGGGGAAACCAGAGGTTGACCACTGTGGAATGTGCTGGAGAGACCAGCTTCTCAGCTGAGAAATGCATTTTCATCTGTGAAAAATCAACTGGCCCTGTTGCTAATAGGCAACCTCCGTTTCTCAGTGACAGAAGCATGTCTAAGATGTCGTGGGAGACCAAATAAAGCATAATCAAATATAAAAAGGTGATGTTCAACAGATGCGAAGAAAAAACAATATGCACCAGGGGAGAAAGAGTAAATAAACTCAGCTCCCACCCTCAGCGGGCTGAAGTTATCCATCCGCAGGAAGAAAGGGAAGAGGTGGAGGGAAGAAACAGAAGAAGCATTCCATTTTCTTCCTCACCAATGACATTCTTTTCTTTTCTCCTTTTGTACTCCTCCCAGAGAGTCCCTTCCCTTCTCCTACACCTGTTTCCCTTTGCTCATGACTCCCGTAGGGAAATTTCTTCAAACAAAACCCAGCTCCTGAGTCTCCAGATGTTGTTCTGTCAGTTGCCAAAGGACTTTGCTGACCACTGCATGGGGATCCAACCAATTCAATTAATGTCTTCATATTGAAGAAGAGATGTACCTTCAATTGAAAACCTTGTTTTTCTTTTGTTTGCATTTTCTGCAAAAAGGAAAAAGAAACCACAAATTGGGGGGAAAAAAAGAAAAACCTGTTTCCATGTGCAAGAGCACGCCTATGTATGTCTGCGTTATAAAATGACTGTGCTTGTTCGTAACAGATGCAAACAAGAAAGAATAACTGGAAGGTCTTTGTCCCTGAGAAATCCAAAGGGGAAGGAATGTGTTGTTGGTTTGGCTTTCTGGTTGGGGAGGTCCTGGTCCTCTTTCCCAGGACTCAGCAACTGGCCTGTCCTAGCAGGGAATCCCAATTGGCCTATTGGCTAAATGGGAAGAGAGGCAAGGGAGAAAAATAAAATGAAAGGGGAAAAAAAACTCTCAAGAGTTTGCAAATTCAGACAGGAAACAGGTGAGTGGTTTGAATTGGATGCAGTGTGGCCCATTCTAGAATGATACTGACTGATTAGTTGTTCTTGATAACATCCGAAGAAAAGGAGAAGAAAAATGATGTTTCTGGAGAATGTTCTTCCATATCCCTGGAATCTGCAATTCAAGAGGTGGCAAGGGAGAGTTCTTGCCTTACTTGTGGACTGGCTTATGCCACGTGGCATCCAAGGAATGTTTCAGATGTGTCCGTGTCTCTCTTTACATTCCTTATTGTACCTCATTGTTCAATTCACTTTTGTAAATTCCACCTAACATTTCAATATTTTTAATTTCTCCTTTTACCTTAATCTCCTTGCTAATTTTATCTGTCTAATTAAAATGAGCAGAAGCATGTCTGGGTTTACATAGAATGGTGTCAAAGTGTGTGTTCCTGGACCCCAGGAGGTTGTCCCTCAAATTGGGGAGAATCCTTAACAACTGTCCTCTCTTCCCTCTTCTGTGGGAGGGAGGGAAAGAACACGTCCCTGACCCGATGACTCCCAAGAAGCAGAAAATATTAGACTCACGGGCACTGATGTGACCCAAAGGAAAAACTGAAAAAATATGAGGCTCTGAGGGTTCAAACAAGAGGCATAAGGAATCACTGGCAAATAAACATAAACAATCACCCAGAATACGTGATTAGCCATGACTAGTTTACACACTGCATTTGAGAAGTTCACATCCAGGCCAATTCTGTAAAATTTAGATGGCTTGCTTGTGGTGTATCTATGGATGTGCAGCTGGGGATGGAAAAATGCCAGGTAATAAAAGTTGCTATGGTTCCCAAGAAGCTCATTTAATACATTTTTAAGGTGATATTACCCTTTTCCTCTAGTCCTTGGTAACTTTGATTTGAGGAGAATCTTTCTTCTTAAGTCACTGGCCAAGATTCACTACAGCACAAACCACTTTCAAAGAAGCTCATAGGCCTAGGGCTACAGCTGCAGTTCAGGAGAGCTCATCTTAAAGCTCCTGGAGGACAGGAGTTAAGCTGTCAGCATGTTCACATATGGCTGCAAAGAGCTTCAACCCAGCAAGGCGGGTAGAAGAGAAAACTTTTCTTTATTAATTGCTTACAAATTCCATGCACAATTTACTAATTACCCCAAAGACCTCAATCCATGAAGAGTCTTACAAGCCTAGGCAATTTGGTTAATCTACTCTCAATTTTCCACAGGAATGAATTTTAATTTGTTACCAGATTCCTCAGGCAGAATCTTTAACTCAAAATCCTCACTGCACCTCCACCAATGACAATCCACCTCTGTCTCTGGATAATGCAGGTGAAGGTCCTAGCAAGCCCTTTGCTTTAGTTTTGCCATAAGATCCCAGAAAGGAGAGAATGAGAACCCCAAGTGCACAAGAGGAAAAAGGATGAGGGGTCAGCACAGCCAAAGGCAAGGAGTCTCAAGGCACAGTCCTCAGAGGGGCAGACCTGACTGAGCAGAAGACGCACCCTCACTTGGACAATGCCCTCTAAAGCCCTCCCACCCCCACACCCCTGGTGAACCACAGGAGCAGGTGAAGTGTGAAGGGGAATGAGGTGTATCGCTAGTAAGCAAGACCTCACACATTACCTCTGTAGCACTGGACCAGTCATGATCCTCTCTGAGTCTCAGTTTCCTCATCTGTTTAATGGGAAAGTAATACCTACCTATGATGAAGCGTAGCTCACATTCCTGAGCAGGTTCTCCACATCAGGCGATTTCCTCACGCTGTGCATGCATGAACACTCTTCTTCACTGTCATCTTGTGAAGTGGTAGCAGATGGTCTATTGTTCCCAATTTTGGGATGAAGAAACTGAGAGCCACACAATGAAGCCAGGATTCTCACTCAGGCAGTCTGTTCCCTGCTCCTAACCTCTGCCTCACCTCAAGCATGAGCGTGCACTGGCGTCACTAAGAGGGACTGTGATGACAGATCACAGGCCCCACCTTTGGGTCCCTGATTCAACAGGTATGGAGTGGAGCCCAAGAATTTGTACTTCTCACAAATCGCTAGGTGGTGCTGATGCTGCTGGTCCAGGTACTGCACTTTCAGAACCACTGCTGTATACTAACCTACCTTCCTGTCTCAGAGAACGATAGTCAGGGAAGTTTTTGATATACCCAGAAGGAGAGAAATGAAGCCTCACGCTCTTGGGAATGTAGTGATGGCAGAGGTTGAGATGTCCACAGAGACATCTATGGCTGCTGGCACTTTTGGCTCCTCAAGGAACTCCCTAGGGAGCATTCTCACTGGCACTGGGACCCGAGTCCTTCAGACTTTGCTGCCTTATCATCAACCGAGGATTAAATACAATTTGGGCCATTTCTTAAAAATATACTTTACACAGCTGTCGGTGCCCCATGGCCCTGAGTGCCAGGCTGAAGAGATGGAATCTGTAGCCATGCTATGCAGCCAGAGCGTGGCTCCCAGAGAGGGACCACTGAGCCAGCACACTTGCTAGGATGCAGGTGGGTGGAGATCTCATGGGGTAGGTGGGAGAGATTTACTTGATGCTCCTAGGTCAGTGGTTATTGGAATGGAGGTGATTTGTGGGGAAGTCTGGAGATTATGACCACCTCCCTCTCCCTACCTCTTCCAACACGTGAACAGAATGACCAGTAGAGAGGAGGAGAGTAGATAAATCTCCAGGGCACGTTAATGGCATCATCTGGGTGTCCCTGAAGCTCATAGATGTCAAAAAGGTTCATGCACTACTGAAATTATATGCTATTCTCCGCCTCCCACCTCCCCCAACATTATGTATAGAGCTGGTCACTGGGCTCCTGCGGAGGTCATCTAAGATAACGGAAATTTGATGAGGACTGAAAGTTTTCCTTGACAATGCATTTGTGAAGAGAAGAAAGAAACCAGTGAGAATTGAGGAATAGGATTCTAGGGGTCAGGAAGAGTGAGACATAGAGCAGGAGGGAGAATATCTACAAAGGATCATTTTTATGCAAGATTCTAACAGTTCCATTTCATTCTAATAAGGCCTTTGTGGGTTAGCCCTGGAATTTCGTTATCATTTTAGAAATACTAGTTTCTCTGGAAGCACCTGGCAGAGGGCATGATTAGGTCCCTACAACGGAAGTGAGGGGAGGCGTGGCACAGTCAACAGACACAGTAAACAGCCACTGTACTGTGTCTTTAAAGGATACCTGATATGAAAAGAGGCCTTAAGATTCATGTCAGGATGAGCTTTGCATTTACTGAGCTTCTTAGTTCATATCCAAGTTACACGTCATTTTCAAAAGTAGCCAGAAGTTTTGCATTGTTCAAGATATCAGTGGGGTTGAGGGTGGGTACAGGGGTAGAGGGGAGTTCTTGAGGTCACAAAAATCTATCAAAGTGGCAGGGGGCATCTGGATCACACTGGAAGGTCATTGAAATTGATTGAGGTCAAATGGCCATTGTGTTCAGGGAGTCTCTTAACCAGCAATTTACAAATGAGAACAGGTGCATGGAAGTCTGAGAATAAACTCTCAGGACCTCTCAGACAATATGTGCCCTAGTTGGAGGGGGTATGTGATCTGCAGACTTCGATGAAGGGTGGATGGGACGGACAGCCCTGGCACAGTGGTGGATGGGCCTCCTTTACACATCTGGGAAAAAGAAGAGTCCTCCACTCTGGCAGCCCTCTGGACTGGCTTTGCTATCACAGGTCTGTGATGGATTCCCATGCCTTTGGGAGCATGACTTGGAACATAACATTCCACCAGAACCTCCCAGTAATCCTCAAAGTCAGGGTGAATGTAGTGTCTGTCCTTCACACCTGTGAACCCTGCCCTTAACATACTGCCTGATGCGTGAAAGGCAGTTCAAATCACATGTTTGGTTATTGAAATAAGTCTGAATTGAGAAAGTTTCATGTGTCATTATTTTACCTGCAAAAGTCTATGACCTTAAACAGCATGCTTTAAAATAAATTAATCCCTAGATATTTAGCTAGAATCTTTCTCAATTATTCTTAACTGCTATCTTTCATAGCCTATTCTAATTTTAGCTTTGTGAAGTTTAAACCACTTCTTTTCAACCCTGTCTGAATCTTTAACACAATGTCACAATCCCCCAAGCGCCAGCCTGGGGTAGGGCAGCCTCCTGCAGAGGGTGAGTCACTGTGCAAAGGCCCTGAGATTTAGAAATGAATCTGACATAGTCCCTGGTACAATAGAGGAAAGTATGAAGGGCAGTGAAGGACACAAGCAGGGAATGGTCTGCCCTTCTGAGAGCAGAATCCAGGCTGCGTCCTGCTGGGTGACATCTGGCTGGGCAGAGGGTATAGGCAGGACTTGTCTGGCCAGGGAAGCTTCCTTGGGGTGTTCTACGGCCCCCTTTGTGCTAAGATTTTCTTCCAAGAGTTGTTCATCCTTTCTAAAGCCATCACTTCTCCAAGAATTCCTGTTGCCTGTTTCTCACTAGAAGGAAAAAATAAAGTTGAAATAAGGAAGCAAAACATGGGCAAATAAGCTGCTTCAAAGCTACTAAGCTACGGAGCCAATGCTAGTCTATTCTCCTAAAAGGAAGAGGTTCTCTTCATCCCAGCAAGGCTTTGATTTCTTCTTCTGGTCTTATTTAAATTCATACTTACATGTACATAATCAACTGGTGTAACTCTGGAAATGGCTTTATGACAGAGAATATGATAAGTCAATTCTAGCTATGATCTTTACAGCAGAACTCAACTTTGTAAATAGTTTCAATAGGGAAATAAACAGAACTACAGAAGCACAGGGAAGAGCCTGGCCGTGGTCCCAGGTGGTTACAAAGGCATCACCAAGGGAGTCTGCTAACCTGGGGCTTGAGGAGTGAAGGGAGCTTTTAAGTTTGGTGGGGGTGTTAGTAGCTAGAACCTGGAATTGCAGGTAGAAAGGAAAGCCTGGGCCTCGGCTCAGAATCCAGACAGTAAGTGGTGTGTTTGTGGGCTCCCACACTGCTCAGCAAGGCTGGGAGACATTGTGTCCCTCATGAGTAGCTGGAAGGGTAGTGAGTGGGGTTTAGAGCTGATTCTGGTGCAAGGTGTGGAATGAGTAGGTGGAAACAAGGAAGGCAGTTATGTTTTATACAGATCAGTGTGGCCACAGCATGGTAAATAGAATGACAAGAACTAGTCTCGTTCCAGGGAGACTAATCAGAATGTCGTTGTGATAATGTAGGCAAAAGGCAACGGTGGCCTGGGTGAAGGGGCAGTATTTCATAGGTGCCTGGCAAAGGAGGACTCACAGAGGAGCCTGGATAGAGCCAGCACAGGGGGAGAGGGAAAATCGGGAGAGTACGGTGTGTCCATGGAGTGAGCGGGAGACATTCCAGGGAAGGAACAGCAGCCCGAAAGCTCAGTGCTGCCAAGGAGAATTCATCTTAGGTAAGGATTGAAACCTGCCCATGAGTTTATCTGCAGGAAGGCATAGTGAGCGTGGTAAGGGCAATTCCAGCAGAGGGGGCTGGCAGAAGATGCTAGCTGGAGTGAAGAAACAGGACATCACTATCTTTCAAAAAGATTGAAGAGGAGAAGAAAATAAGGCTGCAGTTGAAGAAGGTTCCTTTTGGTTGGTGTTATTTTGTTATTTTTTAGTGGGAAAGACTTGAGCATGTTTAAAAGCTAGTGAAAAAGAACCCACAGAGAGAGAGTAAAGGGAGAAGGTAACTGAAATGGTCAGACTCTAGGAGGGCTGGGAGTTCAGGTAGGAGCCATGGTGTGTCTTAAAGTTTAACGATTCTAATCCAGCTTGGAGGATGAATGAAGGGAGAAAGAATGTGAGTTTCTACCAGAACTCAAGCTCACTTCTGGTTTCCTCACAGTCCAATCACTTAGTCCCCCAGCCTAATCACTTAGTCCCACAGCCTCTTGAGTTGAAGAGCTATGATTGGACTCCTGGGCCTTCCAGTGGAAATTCTAGAGTAATAAAGCAAGCACACTTATTTCTCAGGAAACTGGTGGATGGACAGTGAAAGGATAGTGAGGTAGGAACGTGAAAGACATCACATTTGAGTTCCTGGGGGCCATTCAATAGAGGCCTCTGTAACCTAAGGAGATTTGGGCTGATGATACAGATCTGGGAGCCATCCTTTTTCTAGATGGTAATTAAAGCCACAGGAATAGAAGAGCTTAAGGCATTAGAATGTGGAGTTCTGCTCAGAATGCGGAGAATGTGGAGTTTAAGACATCAGAATGTGGCTGTTCTGCTCCGAATCCGTCAATGGTTACCTACCACCCATGGCATAAAGTCCAAATTTCTGGTCATAAAAGGGAGGCCCATGTCCACCTCTCCAGGAAATGAAGGGTTCTCAGAAAGTATCCCATGTCTAAGTCATATAGATGGAACAGACGGCTTCTAAATCTAACCAATTAGTTTGCTGTGGTTCTGGGCTGACTCTTGGAGACTATACCACTTCTGTACTGGAGCAATTGCCTCACTCCTTCAGCCCTACCTAGGCAAGGTTTAGACTCAGAAGGCTGAGCATACATCTGCCAAGCTCTGCAGGCCAGTGGAATTTGGCACATCAACTGAGCTTCCCCATTTGATTATAGACAGCTCAGGGATCTCTGACCACAGCCAAGAGATCTTCAGAGAAGGAAAGGCTGATTAGGATGCCTGTGCCATGTCCAGGTATAAGGGTGATAGCTGGAAGTGTTGTACATTTAGAATTTAAAGGGAGTCTTTCTATCAGCTAATTAATGAAGGTGCTTCTGGGGTGGGGGTTGAAATTATGACCACTTGAGAAGTTCTCAAAAATAATAACTACAAATTCAATATTATAAATGATAATAGCAATTTTAGGGGGGGGGGTTTGTTTGTTTTGTTTTTAGTGCTTAATAGGAACCAGGCAAACCTATTACTTATACAACTGGTATTATACTTGTTTTGAAAGTGAATTAACTAATAAGGTTCAGAAAGGTTCACGTAACTTGTTCTAGATCACATTGAAGAGGTAGGATTTGAACCCAGATATTTGCCTAAAGTGTGTTCCTCTGAGTTACTAAGCCATACTGCCACCTGAGCTTAGATGTCTTGGGAATTCCTACTGGCCACCCCGGTCTGTCACACCACCCTGGTGACTTATTTTACACACTAAGGCTTTGTGTCTATAAAATGGGGGTGAAAGCATCTACCTGGCAAAGTTATTACAAAAGTAAAATGAAGGCCCACATACAAATCGCACAGTTCCTGGCTCTTGGGGAGTGCTCAATAAATGGTGGCTGGTATTTGTTAGTTTATTGTTTTCCTAGGGATTTGGGGACATAATCTAACAATAGAAAATGAACCAGTGCCTGAACTTTGTGGTAAAAAGTCTTCTTTCTTGCTTCCTGATAAAGGTCAGTTCGTAACCTCTGTGGATTTGGGGGCTTTGTGAACTTCACAGCTGCATGTATCTGTCATCTTAATCATTTCTGCCCTTGGCCTTGCACGTTTGCAGAGATTGCAATTGAGCTTTGCCTTGCTCCTGGGACCAAGTGGGTTCCCAGGCTGCTCTTGGTATTGGACCAGTGGTTGGATTCTGGACATTCACTTCAATATGATACATAGACACATTGCTCGCTCACTGATGCAGGCCAGTGGCCTTCCTTCCCGGTAGTAAACCAACTCTCTTCTTTTGATTAAAGCCTAATTTATGAATCTAACAGTCCACATGAAGAGTTTTCTTCATCTAAATAAGTGTTCAGAGACTTTCTTGTGACTTAAATGTCATCCTCAGGGGTCAACTTCTGGGTTTCCAAAATTGTGCTGCATGTACCACCCATGGGCAAGAGGTTTTAGGACATGTGTATCCAAAACCTTGAAAATTGTAATATTTCTATATATTTTTTTAATGTATACTAGAGAAAAATAAATCTAGTACAAAAATGTATACATTACTTTACATAAATTACCAAGTTTCCTTTTAAGATAAGTATATTCAAGTAAAACTGGCTCTTGGTTTTAAGAAAAAAGTGGTAACTGAATGATAGTACAATTAATACATGGATATGGCAAAATAACACGGAGGAAACTGAAAAATGGAAGTTTGGAAACTTAAGCATCCTTCTCATTTTGTCTCCACTTCCCATCACCACTCAGAAGGCTCTCATGGCCCCTGACATCCACTGCTTTCCCCCTGCCCTGGCCCCATCCTCTCACCTGGCTATGTCCTTAAGCCTCAGCTCTTCTTGAAGACAGCCCAGAGTCCTCCTACTTGGGTTAGCTGCTCCTCCTCTGTGGGCCTTCCATTCCCATGATCACAGTGTCCAGCCCTCTGTATTATAATGGGCTTTTCATACACTTTTATCCCTGGGAACTTCACCAGCCCAGGGAGCACATCTTACTCATGGCTGAATCTGCAGGCGTGGGGCACAGTTGTCGCACAGTAAATTTGTTGAATAAATGAGCTAATAATTGAATTCATGCACCTGTACCATCAATCACCTCCACCTGAAGAAACCAAAGGAACAACTATACTTATTGAATATATTGATTCATCTTAAAGTTACTTCGCCCCAGGCTCAAGGTTGGGATATGTATGCTACAGCTCTTTAGGACCCTGTGTACATTGCCTGCTTACATGGTTTCACTTGTGTTCTCACAACCTGAAATGCAGCAGCTGAGCAGGGCAACTGGTGGTGGGTCTTCCTACAGGATAGGGCAGATGACACCATGCCTTGCAACCCCACGGTCTGGGGTAGGGGGCAGAACTCCTCTGCCTATTGGTGACCTCTAGCCTTATCTCCCTACAGGATAGGGCAGATGGCACCATGCCTTGCATCCCCACAGTCTGGGGTAGGGGGCAGAACTCCTCTGCCTATTGGTGACCTCTAGCCTTATCCACAGTCCAGTATATTCCAAATACAAAGTGCCCACTGCAACTTTGAAAGATATTCTCTCTGACATTCAATTTAACAATTAACATTTATTTATTTATTTATTTATTTATTTTTCCCACTATGGGGCTCAGCTCCTGCTGAGATGTTTCACAGAGAGGGCAGTTTGCCAAGCATTAACTTCTCTGGCCCAGGGGGCATTATTGTACAGCTGATTTCATTTGAATGAACATCATTCCTTTGGTCTTATTTGCAAACTGTCATATGGTGCTGAGACTTAGTTAACTGTTTGTGGATCTGAGTCCTGCAGCTAGTCAGAAAGCAAGAAACCCGAGCATGTTTTTTAGACTCTGGTGCAACAGATTTAACCTAGGGGATTATAAAATTTTTCTGTAAAGGGCCAGATAGTAAATATTTTAGACTTTGTGGACCATCTGGTCTCTGTCACAACTATTCAACTCTGCTGCTATAGTGTGAAAGCAATCGTAGACAATATTTAAATGAATGGGCATGGCTGTGTTCCAATAAAACTTTATTGACAAAAACAGGTGGAGGGTTGCAGATGGTACATGGGCCATATTTTGCTGAGCCCTGGTCTAATTTAGTGGGTAAGAGCTCCTGTTCTGGAGTCAAGCTAAGCTGGATATGACCAGCCTAAAGTGGACCAAGGGGCAGTGAGTGGCTAAAGGTTTATGGCAAAACACAAGAATCCAAAATATTTTTAAAGACTTCACCAACTAAATTCCAATCCCGTGACTGTCTCCTCAGGCTTGTCAGGCAATCCTTACCAGCGTTGTCTTACAATCATTCTTGAAAGCTGGTTTCAAGAGAATCTTACTATATTCTGACAGGTCTTATTATCACAGACAGGTAGGAACAAAGCAGACTTCCCAGAATATAACTGTTCGCTTTGAAAAGCAGATGGTCAGTGTTCAAAAGTCAGTGGTCCTGGACTAAAGCACTAAGTCCTGGACTTTAGCACTAGCACTGAAGCAAAGGAATAGTTAGCCACTGTGGGATCTGACTCCACGGCACAGGGTGAAACAAAGGGAAAGGTAGAAACGTCACTGTGAGGGAGCTCATGGGTAAAGATGGAGTAAACTGGCAAATTTAAAATAGTGTGAGAGGTGCTGCAAGAGAGCAGGAGTCCTGAGGGAGGGCAAGGCGCTGCGGGAGGAAGGTTGAGTCCTTCTGGGTTAGGAATCCGGAAGGAGATGGGGTAGCCATTTGCAGGCAGCCCTTTGCCGTCCACCACACATGGAGCACCAGGCTTCCTCTCAGGAGAGGCCGGCAAGGACCACGACCCCCAGCTGCCAGTGCCTCTCCCTCACCGGGACCTCTGCTGCTGGCCTTGGTAGAAGTGCCCCGATGACCCAGACGCTGCCTGATCCTCACCCTAGCTCTCAGGACATCCGCCCCCTTCCACAGCTTCAGCCTCCTGGGTTTTCCCGTCGGCTGGGGGAAGATTTATTGCACTCCACACACCACAGGGAAGTCGTCTTTTTCCCAGCCCGATGAGAAGCAAGCATAACCGGCTGCCGCACACATGTAATTAGAAGAAATCAGAGTGGTGAGATGAAATTGGTTAAGTAAACCCAAAATGGCTTTTTCATAATGAAAGAATCAATCTCAGAGAAAAGAAGCTAACTGAAGCCAGAGCACACTGCTGTCCTTTCCTTTTGCCACATGTCTTCAGAAGGGATCCCAAGATGGCCTCACCTCACAGGGTTCTGCCTCTCCCAGACCAGAAGGCTGGCAATTCTCCTCTCAGGTGTGGGTGGAGGGGTCTGGGTGGTTCCCATGGGCCCTGAGGCTTTTCTGAGGATGTCATGCAGCTGCTTTCCCTCCTGCCCCAGGCCTCCCTGGTTGCATTCTTGTCTCAGTCCTGATCCCTCTGGCAGATTCTGTGCCCCTGGGCCAGGCCCCTCTCCCCATCCCACCTTCCCTAAGTATATTCAATCTCACCCCTCACACCCCTCTAGCTCCCTCCCCTTTGCTCTGGAAAAAGCTGTTCAGCTGTCAGCCCAATTTCTAGATTTCTATGGCAACCACAGCCCCCAGCCTCATTGCCTTCTCCCCACCCTCCCTCTTCCTCTTGCAAGGAGAATTTGCAGGGAAGCTGCAGACAGGCTGGGCTTTCAGTAATTCCCCTCATAAAACAAACAGTTGAGGAGAACGTGTGGAGGGCAGAGGAGCTGACTGAGGGTACCACCAGGGAGCAGAGAAGCAGGAGGCCAGGGTGGTGTAGTGCACACACAAAGGTCCTGTGGTGCAGTGCTTGACAGCCTTGCGAAGTCAAATCCGCCCGGGGCCCACAGGGCTGAAGGAGGTGTGGAAGGCTCCCTCCATGTGTTCAGGGCCAGACAGCCGAGCTAGCACTGCCCATGGCTCATCACAGCTGCACAGGAGGAAGTGTCGAGGGGAGTTGGGCTCCAGAGGGTGGAGGAGGCAGACCTGCCTGGCTGCTGTGACATACACCAGGGGAGCAAGGACACAAGCTGCAGCCCACAGGGGAAATTATCCAAATATCCTCATTATGGAGACAAGTGCCTCTGAACCCATCAGCACTTGACTGCTGAAAGTGCCCTTTCCCTGGAAGACAGGGCTATTTTACCAACCCTAATGGCCATTTACATCCATCCCAGTCCACTGCGAGTCACAGGCCCCTGTCGGTGCTGCAGACCACTGAGCAGGTGTCAGGGAGAGGGCAGGTATACGGAAGTGAAGACCAGCGGGAGGGCAGGTTGCAAGGCCCCAGGAGAAGCAGGCAGCTCAGCCGGAGGGAGTAAGCACACGAGAGCTGGGAGGGCGGTAAATATTAATAGCTGTATTACATGCCTTTTTTTATAAATAAAAGAAATATGTTTTTGGCTGCTAATGACCTTCAAATTAGCAGCTTTTTCTAAAAACGCTTATGTATTTTTAATTCCAAATGTAGCTGAGTGTCAGTTGCAGCAGCAATGAAAGCAGCAGGGCAGCTGGGTAGTTTTAAATAAGAGGAAACCCAGATCATTATTTTTGAAACTGTCAGCTTTTACACCTCTTAATAGATTCACTTTTTATCATCTCTCCCTCCTCCCCTGTGATCTTTGAAGATTCCCAGGCATTCTCTGTGGGAGATGGGAGTAGAGACACAGCCCTGTCACATGGAAGGCCCTGGGGCTTTGGTTCCCCTCGTGTCTGTAAGAGCATCCCAGTTACTTACAGGGAGAGTTAGCACAAAGGGCTTCCAAAGAGCACCGGGAAGAGGAGAAGGTCAGCCTGGGATGCAGAATGTCAGCCTGGGATGCAGGATACTGGGCAGTGGGGCCAGGGACTTCTTGCTCTTGCTTCTAAGTAACGCAAAGAGAAATCAGTGACTTCAGCTGAAAGAGGGATAGAGAGGGCATGGAGGAAACAATGACAAAGACTATGAAAGAGAAGGAGACAGACAGACAGAAGAGGACAGAGAAATGCAGTGAGAGGCTGAGTGGTGGGGAGAGTGAGAGTGGCCCAGGGCCCTCGGAGAAAACTTGTTAGAATGCAATTCTCAGGCCCCAGTCCAGACATGTGAGCTCAGAAACTCTTGGGAAGAGGCCCCACCATCTGTTTTCATAAGCTTCCAGGTGATTCTCATGCTCATAGAAGTGTAGGGACCACTGATCTAAAGCTAGAGGATCTGAGCCGGGGGAAGGAAGAGAGGATTCAATGGCAGGAGAGAGAAGAGATTCACAGAGGTGAGCGTTTGAGACTCCAGCCTCTGTCCCTCCACATGTACACTTCATGCTGGTTTTGAATAATCGGCTCTCTGGGACTGTTCCACTGACACCAGCACCCAGTCTTGCTACCTCTTTACCAGTGGGATTAGAAGTGGGGCTAACCTCTGAGCTGCCAGTGAGCCCCCGCTATACAAGGCTTCCTTCTACACCAGGGGAGGAAACAATGTCATTTCACCGATCTGAACAATGGGGTTTGTGCTCCTCTTTTGCTCATATGGACCCCTGAACATCCTTTCCCAATTGGCACTCCATTTTCATTTTTAGCAACAAGAAAGATCACCTTCCAGGGTTAAGTTTAGATTAACTTCAAAAGAGTTGAACTCTTCTAAGCTGTTCAGGCTGATGAACAAACAGCATAAGCTCTTGATACCTAAAGCATGATTATACCTATGTTTAAAGTTAATAAATGTATGTCATATTAAATCCAGGCGATGGACCTGTGTTAAGTGTCTACTCCACACAGCAGTAACCCTGGGGCTTTGGTTCTGGACTGCTGCCTCCTCAATAAAGTCAGAAACAAAGTGCTGAGTGACCCAGCATCACCCAGACCTCAAGCTGGTGTTTGCCTTCTCCAAAAACTTTGACCTTCTCAAGCCATTCTGGCAACATAAAAACATTGTAAGTAGGCTCCTGGGACTATTCTGATTTGGGCACAGCTGAGTAGAGTCATTCATTCAAAAAATGTTTACTTGGTAGAGACTCAAAGCCACCTTGAAACAGACACTTTTTCCAGGTAGTTAGACTCTATCAGTAAACAAAACAAAGGTCTAGGTCCTCAATAGAATCTAGCAAGGGGAGCAGAAAACTAACAATAAACTTAAAACATAGGCTATCTAATATCTCTGAAGATGAAGAGTGCTGTGCAACGAAGAAAAGTTAGAGAATGGAAAGAGGGGGTTGGAATTTAATTTTTTCAGGACAGAAGTCACTGGAAAGGAATTGAGCAAATATTTGAAGAAAATGAGGAAGTGAATCATGATGGAAAAGATTTAGGAAAAAGCCTCTTGAGCTGCTATAAAGAACAGCAAGTAGAATATGCTAACTCATTTAAATCTCACCATGTCTTAATGCCCTAGATATTATTCTTACCATTTCACAAATGTAAACACTGACGCTCACATGGGTTGGCTAAGGCTGTCCAGATGGTACGTGGCAGGGCTGGGGTTCCAAACCTCTAGACCACATTGTTTTCTAAACCTCACGTTGCTTGCTGGTGTGTGAGGGTGGCTGTGAGGATGCTGATCACAAATTAGATGCAGAGTCCAGCCATGAAGACGAGGCCATCCCCCAACCGTGATTTGACTTCCAGACAGGGGAGACACATCTCTGCCAAGGGGAAAGGTCTCATACTGGAAATGATAAAACTCATGGCCAAGAAAAGGGGAAAGTCCTAGACAATAACAAAAGAGTCAAGGAAAAGGCAGCCATTCGAGGTGAATTTAAATTTCCTGTTCCAGATGACTGATGTGACAGGATTCTACCAAAAGTTGACTGATGGTAAGGAATTGAAGCAATCTGGGTGCTCATAGATAGCTGGGAAAGTCATTAGCCAAAATGTGGCAGATATACTCCACGGAGTATTATACTCCACAATATCTGGATTTGAATGGATCCTAAGATCATAGGGTTGAATGGGCAGTGCAAGAGAAGAATGGTTATACAATATGACAATATCCATTTTAGAAGAACATACATAACCAAAATATATGCATTGAGCACAACAGTATGGTTACCTATGGTTGGGAAAGATGGAAACAGCTACCCATTCTTCACTTCATTTGCTACCTTTAAACCAAATTCATATATGTGTGAATGTATTTTATACACATACACATTTTAAGAGATGTTATCTATGTATTGCTTTTCAAAGTTGAATTTAAGGTATTGTTACCTGCAATTCATACACTTCTGGGGAATAATTGATTTTACTTCCAATGAGATCTCTTAAAATGTGTATACATTTTTTGGCATCACTGGGGATGTGTGTGTATGTATATATAGCCAGCTTATAAATATCTGAAATGCTGTATTAGTCTGCCAACTCTTATTCCAGGATAGCACTATCTTAATTAGCTTTATTGCACATTTTAATGTTGTATAACATGAGTTATCCATCTTTATATTCACTTTTATAATTCTCATAACTATTTTCATCTGTATATTTTTCCAGGTAAATTATGAGCTAATCTTATACAATTCAAAAGTATCAGTACTTTTATTCATATGTCATTAAGTATTAAATTAATATGGGAGAAAATGGACATCTTTACCAGATATGCCTTCTAATTTATAAAAATGACATTTCCATTTCAACCAATAGTCTCTTATAGTCCTGAGGAATGCTTTTTTGTTTTTCTTTTTTGCAGATGCTGTATATTCCTTGCTAAAAATTCACATAATTTATATTCCATTGTAGTTAGGGAACTCATCTTTTTCATTATACTTTCTACTTATTTTTAATATATTTTTTATAATTGTACAACATATTGAGCATTATTATTATTAGATAGTTCTTAAATGGGTTTTATTGTTTTATTTTGTGTTCAGCAAAATGATTGATACAGGCTACAATAGAAGAGAGTATTAATTCCAATTCCTCAATTTTTAAAATTTAGTTTTTCTGCCTTATTGCATAGTCTAGAACTTCTAGAAAAGTATGCAAATATGTAGTATTTGCAAACCTATTTATCTTTTTCTCATTTAAATGGAAATACTTTTATTCTTTCATAATGAAGTGTGATATTCATTGCTGCTATTGTTTAGACATGAAATAAGGGAGTTTATGTCTGTTTTACTAAGAATTATCATTTATAATGGATGTTGTACTTTTTCAAATGCATTTTAGCATTTACAGCAATGATAGTATGTTAAACCAGATTTGAATCCCTGAAATAAACACTACTTCACCATGACATGTTTTGCTTTTAATTTATTAGTGTATTTGATATGTTACAGTTTTATGTAAGATTCTTGCTTCTTCATTAATAACCACAATTACTGTGTAGTTTTCTTACTTGTATATTTGTGTTATCTTTTTCAGCATTTTACTATCAATGGCCCTGATTATTTAATAGCTATTTTAATTTGAGTATAATACACATAACAAAATTGTCTAAATTGTTAGTCAACAGCTTGGTGAATTTTCATAAAGGAAACTCACCCATGGAACTACCTTCCAGATCAGAAAATAAAGCAAGTCTCAGGCATCAAGTTCCCTTCCAGTCACTATGTCCCCAGGCTGTTTGGCATTCTTTTGAACTTTATTTATTTATTTATTTTTATTAAATCATAGCTGTGTACATTAATATGATCATGGGGCATTATACACTAGTTACACAGACCGGTTGACACATTTACATCACACTGGTTAACATAGCTTTCCTGGCAATTTCCCAATTATTGTGTTAAGACATTTACATAAATGGAATAATATAATATGTATTATTCTATGCTTGATTTGTTCTGCTCAAATCATATTTGTGAAATTCATATATGTTTTTATAACAGTAATTTATTTATCTTGATAACCATCTAATATTTCCTTGTATAATTATACCACAATTTGTTTATTTACTCTATTATTGTACATTTGGTCTATTTCCCATTTTTGACTGTTATAAGTAACTGTACTATGAATATTCTCACACATATCTTTCGATGTACAAGTATTTTGATATACATATGTAGGCATGTCTATTAGTGCATACCTAGAAGTGAAATTGATGCATGAGAGAATATCTATATGTCAAAGTGGTGAGACGGGAAATAAAATTTCTCCCAGAGAGAAAGTTGCCCATTTTTTATTTAAATTCAAGACACTGTTGGGGCCAATCTGGCTGAGTGCTTAATATACTATTTTCATTTTACAAGTGAGACTTGATGAGCACTTTCCAACTTCTTAGTCCCTGAATCTGAGTTGACCTACCACAAAATGAGAATATCTGTTCAGAGAGTAGCCAGGACTTCATGAATCAGGTGTTCACTTTCAACAAGTGTGAGCTAATAGATGCTTTCCAAAACAGATGTAACTGAGCATTGTGAATCTACCTACATAGTCCTGAGAAACTTTATTTAGAGAACACAGCTTGAATTCTGTCAGAGTTTGTCAGCCACACCTGCTGGTAGTAGTATGATTATACTACAGTCAGAACCATTGAAACCCAGGCTTCTGATGCGCCAACCAAAAGTACATCACCTTCTATATAGTGAAGACTTTGGACATCAGGGAGTAGAATCTGACATACACTGGTGGCAAATCACAAGAGATTTCAGGTGCCCCTGGAGAGCTATTAAATGTTCATCAAGCACTTCTATTCATGTAGCTCTTCTGACCAGTTAAATTTCCTCTGGACTTTAAGCACATTCACAGTACATGCATATAAAACATCAATATCAATTATACATTTAGTAGTGGAAGCCACACAATAATACATTTTATTTAACCAAAGGGTTCCACTCACAAGATCATGTCAACTTCCTTGCCCTACTCTGAGCCCTGTTAGCTGAATCTAGGCAGTGTGTAGGATGATGACTTGAGCACCTTAGTATGTTTAATACAGCCATAAAAGTTTGAGTTCCTCCCCTCTCTGACATTCCCTAGCCTACTCGAACAGGTGGGAAAGAGATTCAGTACTTCTTGGGGACAGGGGAATCATCTTTCTTAAAGTAGTTTAAGATCAGGGTAGAGGGGGATAAAGGGATCCAGGGAATTGGAGAGAGTGTCTCCTTGCCAGGGAGCAGGGCATATTTACTTTCCATTTTGAGCAGTACAACAGCTGCTTCTGACTCAGCCAAATGAGCTTGCATTATTTTCAGCTAACTCAATGCTACATTTAATGGTGAAGTCCTCATGGGTAGCAGCATCTATTTTATCCCTGGAAACTCCCTGACTTCACAACCACAGCCAGGAAAATGAGGTTTGTACCCTCTGGCCGGCTTGGACCTTGGCTCACACAGTGGTAACCTTCTTGGAGGAGTCCACCTTCATCTAACCCATCATTTCCCATTACTAAGATAACATCCCCTGAATTCTCATTGACTTCCCTATTTCCCACAGGTGACATGATGAGAATAAGATGACAACTGTACATAGTGTGTCCCATTGAAGAAGCAGAGCCCTGAATCTACTCAAAAGTCAGTTTGCCTTTTGCTCTAGAAAAGACATTATCTGTATTATACTGGACATTAATCATGCCAGCATTTTATTTCAGAGAGTGACACTATCTCTGCCTACCTAGCCTATTCACTGCATTCTTTAAAAGGTAGCCCAGAACAAAGGTCAATCATTGCCTGGCCCACAAGACATACAGGAATGCAAAAAATCCATGAAGAATAATGTCTCAACAAATATAATTTACATAAAGTTCATTCTTCTACAGTCCAATAAATTTTGACAAATATATATTGTACTCATATAACCACTACAAAAATCAATATATAGCACTTTTTATTGACCCCAAATTTCCCAGGTGTTCCTTTGTCATCAACATCCTCCCTCCATCCTCAGCCCCTGGCAAGCACTTATCAGACTTTGTTCTCTATAATTTTGCCTTTTCAAGAGTATCATTTAAATGCAATAATAAGGAGCATAGCTGTTTGTGTCTGGATACCTTTTAGCACAATGCCTTTGAGATCAATCCATGTGATTGCATGTATCAGTAGTTTATTTCTTTTTATTCCTGGGTAGTATCCCATTGTATGCATGTGAAATCATTTCTTTATCTATTCACCAGTTGATGGACATTTGGATGGTTTCCAGTTTTTGTCTGTTATGAATAAATGTGCTATCAACATTCCTTTACAGGTCTTCGTGTGAACATATGTTTACATTTCTTTTGAGTAATTAGTTTGGAGTATATTCTTAGGCAATATAGTAAGTTCCTGTTTAACTGGCAAACTATTTTCCTAACTAGTTGTACCATTTTTATTTGCTAGCAGCAATGTATGAACATTTTCAGTTATTTTACATTCTTGCATGTGATTGTATATTTATTTTTCTGGGTTTTTTTTTTTTTTTTAAGTTAGTGGTATTCAACACACCCCTGGGTGAAGGGCTCAGATATAACTTGGACTTTATCTAACAGATGCAAACAATGTAACCTAGTTATTTGTACCCTCATATTAATTTGAAATTAAAAAAAGTAGTCATTCTATTAAGTGTACAGTTATACTCAAATGTGCTTTTAATTTCCATTTTCACAGTGAGTAATGATGTCAAGCCTCTTTTCATGTGCTTATTTGCCAATTTGTGTGTCTTCTTTGGTGAAGCATCTGTTAAATTTTTTTCTAATTTTTCTTTTATTCGATTGGGTCTTTTCATTATTGAATTTTGAGAGTCCTTTTCTCAGTTTTTAAAATTTTTATTCTTATGGTTGTCATAAGGAGGCAGCTCATGTGTGGATCAACAGTACTCTAAAAAGTACTCAACTTAAAATATATATATGTTTATGGTATACAACATGTTTTGATATACATACATGTAATGAAATAATTGCTACCACCAAGAAAACTAAAATATCCATCATCTCACATAGTTTAATTTTTTTGTAGATAGAAGTATATAGAATCTGTTCTGTTATCAAATTTCCATGATAGAGTACAGTATTATCAACTACAGAACTCGTGCTATACATTAGGTTACCAGACTTATTTATCTAACGTACGTGAAACTTTGTACTCTCTGCTCTCTCTCACCCCATTTACCTCACCCTCTTGCCCTGGTAGCCACCTTTCTACTCTCTGTTTCTATGCTTTGTTTTTGTTTTTTAGATCCCACATATAAGTGAAATCATGCAGTATTTTTCTTTCTGTGCCTGGCTCATTTCACTTAGCATATTGTCTTCTAGGTTCAGCAAAGTTGTTGCAGCTAATGGCAAGATCTCCTTTTGTAATGCTGAACAATATCATTCATATATATACACACCAAAAATTCTTTATTCATTTGCTGATGGACATGTGGGTTGTTTTCATATCTTGGTTACTATGAATGATTCTGCAATGAACATGGAAGTGCAGATATCTTCACATGGTGATGATTTTATTTTTTTTTAGATATATATTCAGAAAAGAAGTTGCTGAGTCATATGGGTAGTTCAATTTTTAATTTATTTCAGAACCTCCAAATTGGTTTCCATAATGGCTGGACCAATCTACATTCCCACCAACAGTGTACAAGGATTCCCTTCTCTCCACACCCTCACCAACATTTCCTTTCTCTTGTCTTTTTGATGATATCCTTTATAATAAGTATGAGGTAATACCTCTCTGTGGATTTGATTTTCATTTCCCTGATGATTAGTGACACTGAGAACCTTTCGTATAATTGTTGGGTACATTTATTTTTGTCTTTAGGGAAATTTCTGTTCATATCCTTTGCCCAATTTTTGACCAGATTATTTTATTTTTTTTGCTACTGAGTTGTATGAGTTCCTTACATATTTTGGATATTAACTTCTTATTTGGGAAGAACGGAAAGCTTTTTTTCTAAGGTCTAGTGCAAGACCAGAATCCCCACTCTCACCACTTCTACATAACAAACTACTAGATGTACTAGCAAGAGCAATCAGACAAGAAAAAGGAACAGGAGGCTTTCAAATCAGAAAGACAGACAGAAAATTATCCCTGTTTGCAGATGACATGATCCTACATGTAGAAATCCCTAAAGATCCTACTAAAAGAAACAATGAGAACTAATAAATTAACTCAGCTTGAGGATACAAAATCAGCATGAAGATCAGTTGTACTTCTTTACACTGACAATGATCTATCTGGAAAAAAGAAATTAAGAAAATAATCTCATTATGATAGCATCAAAAAGAATAAGACACTTAAAAATAGGTTAACCAACGAAGTGAAAGGTCTCTACACTGAAAATTACAAAATACTGAGGAAAGAAATCGAAGAAGATGCAAATAAATGGAAATATATCATATGCTCATGGACTGAAGGAATACATATTGTTAAAATGTCCCTACTCGAAAGCAATACACAGATTCAACATAATATCTATCAAAATTTTAATGGCACTTTTCAAAGAAAAAGGAAAAAGAAATTGTATAGAAACACCAAAGATCCTGAGTAGCCAAGGCAATTTTTTCTTTTTTTTTTTTTTTTACCTTCCACTTGGCTGAGACTCAACATTGTCTCACCACCAAGTTTTTTTATTATTATTATTATTATTATTATATATATATATTTTATTGTTTGGGATTCATTGAGGTACCAATAATTAGGTTACACTGATTGCATTTGTTGGATAAAGTCCATCTTATAATTGTGTCCCACCCCCAAGAGATGTCCTTACACCATGACCCTTCAGCCCCTCCCTCCTTCCCTCTCCCCACTTCCTCATTCCCCTACTCCCCCCCTTATATGAGCTCATCTGCTGCCTTCATATTAGAACTGAGTACATTGGATTCTTGCTTCTCCATACTTGTGATGCTTTAATAAGAAGAATGTGTTCCACCTCCATCCAGGTTAATACAAAGATGCAAAGCCTCTATCTTTTTCAATGGCTGAATAGTATTCCATGGTATACATACACCACAGCTTGTTAATCCATCCCTGGGTTGTTGGGCCTTTAGGCTGTTTCCACACTTTGGCTATAGTACATTGAGCTGCAATAAACGGTCTAGTTCAAATGTCCTAATGGTAAAATGATTTTCTTTTCCTTCTGTGTAGATGCCTAGTAATGGGATTGGAGGATTAAATGGGAGGTCTAATTTGAGTTCTTTGAGGGTTCTCCATGCTTCCTTCCAAAAAAGTTGTATTAGTTTGTAGTGCCACCAGCAGTGTACAACTGTTCCTTTCTCTACACATCCATGCCGACATCTGCAACTTTGAGGCTTTGTGATGTGGGCCATTCTCACTGGGGTTAGGTGATATCTAGAGACCTTCTCTACACTTGACTAATTTTCAACAAGACCACCAAGAATATACAATGGGGAAATGACAATGTCTTCAAATAAATGATGTTGTGAAAACTGGATATCCTCAGACAAAAGAATGAAACTAGACACTTACCTTATACCATACATAAAAATCTACTGAAAATGGCCTAAACATAATCCCTGAAATGATAAAAAATCTTAGAAGAAAACACAGAGAAAAATTTACTTAATATTATCTTTGGCAATAATGTTTTGGCTATCTCACCAGAAGCATCGATAACAAAAGCAAAAATAAACAAGTGGGACTACATTTAACTAAAAAGCTTTTGTACAGCAAAGAGAATTCTTTATGTATTCTGGATAGATGTCTTTTGCTAGGCTTTTTTTCTTACACACAGTTTCTTCTAGTCTGCACCTTCTCTTTTTACTTTCTTAACATTCAAAGAGTTTAAGTTTTAAATATTGATTACATTTTATTTACAATTTTTCAGTTTAGACTTTGTGTTTTTGTGTTCCCTGTAATAAATCTGCCTACATGAAGGTAAATTTTTTTCTTTAGTAAGTTTTATACTTTTGTGTTTTATATTTAAGTTTATAGTCCATTTTGAGTTGGTTTTGTGTATGGTGCAAGGCATTTTTATTTTTTGCACATGGATAACCAACTGTGCTGTCAATATTTGCTGAAAAGACTATCCTTTACTCATTGAATTATATTGGCACTTTCATAAAAATCAGGTAAATAAATATTTAGATCTATGTTTGCTATCTATTCTGCTTATCAGTACATTTAGCCTCATAAATATTACACCTCATAATTATCACAGCTTTATAGTCTTGAAATGAAGAAGTATAGTCCTTTTTATTGTTCTGGCTATCCTAAGTTCTTTTCCATATAGATTTTGGAATCAGTTTTCTGATTTCTATGAAGGCCTGCTGGTATTTTCAATGAGGCTACATTGAATTTATAGATTTGTAGGTATAATACTTCATTTATTTAGGGATTTCTTGATAGCTTTCATTAAGATCTTATGGTTTTGGCTTATAAACCTTAGGATTCATGTTGTTAGTATTTCGTGTTTGTGATGTTATTTTAAGTGGAACTTACAAATTTATATTTCTAAGTGTTCACTTCTATATTTTTATATTGACCTTGCTAAATTCAGTTCTAGTAACCATTTTGTATATCTTTTGGAATTTTCTACATAGACTTTGATTCATGTACAAATTAAGATGATTTTATTCCTTTTTTCTAATCTAAATGCCTTTTCTTTCCTTTCTCTTTTTTCTTTTTCTTTCTTTATCTTTCCTTCATTTTTTCCCCTCTTATTTATTTTCAGAATTTTATAAGAGTACAAACATTTTGGTTACATACATTGCTTTTGTACCATTTGGGTCAATGTTATAAGTGTGCCCATCACCTAGATGGTATATACATTATATACCATCTGATACGTTAGGTCTGAATTTTTCTTTTTCAGCCCTATTGCAATGGCTAGAACCCTCAATACCATATTGACTATAAGTGGTAGAGTAAATATTCTTGTCTTGTTGCTTTTCTTTCTTTATTTTATTTATTTATTTATTTTTTTGGTAGAGACAGAGTCTCACTTTATCACCCTCAGTAGAGTGCCATGGCATCACACAGCTCACAGCAACCTCCAACTTCTGGGCTTAGGCAATTCTCTTGCCTCAGCCTCCTGAGTAGGTGGGACACCGGCACCCACCACAATGCCCAGTTATTTTTTTGTTGCAGTTTGGCTGGGCCGAGTTTGAACCCACCACCCCCGGTATATGGGGTCAGCGCCTTATCGACTGAGCCATAGGTGCCGCCCTCTTGTCTTGTTTCTGATCTTAGGGAGGAAGCATTCAATCTTTCATAATCAACTATAGTGTTATCTGTGGGTTTTTCTAGACTCCTTTGTATCAGATTGACTGAGTTCAATTCTGTTTCTAGTTTGATGAGCATTTTTATTATGAATAGATGTTGAAATTTGTCAAATGCTTTTTCTGTATCTATTGAGATGATCATTGGTTTTCTTTTTGGAGTTGTAATGTGGTAAATTGCATCAATCAATTTTTTAATGTTAAACTAGCATTATATTCCTGGCATAAATGCAACTTGGATATGATTTATTATCCTTTTAAAATATCATAGAGTCAGGTTGCTAAAATTTTGTTAAGAACTTTGTTTTATGTTGAGAGATATACTAGTCTGCTGTTTCCTTATGATGTCTTTGTCTGGTTTAAGCATTTCCATAGTGCAATTCTGACTGTGCAAAATGAGTTAGGAAGTCTTTTTTCTCTTAAACTTTTAGGAAGAGTTTGTGCTGAGTTGGTATTTTTCCTTCTTAGAATGTTTATGAAGAATGTATTCTGCATTAATGTGAAGTAGGCCTGGAATTCTTTGTGGGAAAGGTTTTAAAAATTCAATTTCCTTAATGATATTAAAGGCTATTTATGGTATCTATTTCTTTTTGAGGAAAGCTTGGTAGAGTATGTGCATTTCAGGTGTTTTACCATTTTATCTAAATTTTTAAAAATGTATTGGCATAAAGATTCAAGCGCAAATGTCTTTATGGTAAAATGGCTTTTTTTTTTTTTTTTCCTTTTGGGTAGGGTAGATACTTAAGTAGATTCCCAGCATCAAATGGGGGGTCTACTTTTCGTTTCTTGAGGATTCTCCATCCTTCTTTCTGTAAAGGCTATACTCGTTTGCAATCCCACCAACCAGTGCATGAATGTTGCCTTCTTCACACCCACGCCAGTGTAGATTAATGGCGATAGGTCCACATGAGAGAAAAACTCAATGAAATTCCAGAAGCAGGGAGGAGGAGAGGGGGCTCTGTAAGTTCGCACCTAATGTGTACCATGTAGGGGTACATGGCACACTTCCTGGGTGAAGGACAAAACTGCAACTTGGACTTTACCTTATAAATGCAAATAATGTAACTTAATCACGTGGACCCTCATATTAACCTAAACTAAAATTATTGACATACAATTCTCTACAATATTTTCTATGTAACTATTTAATAGGTATAGTCTATACTGCTATCACATCTCATACCTGATACTGATAATTAGTATCTTCTCTGCTTTTTATAATATGACTGGTTAAAGGTCTAGCAATTTTTTAATCTTCTCAAAAAAACAAGTTTTGTTTTTATTGATTTTCTCTATTTTTCTATTTTCTATTTCTTCGATTTCCACTCTAATCTTCATTGTTTCCTTTCTTGTACTTACTTGGGTTCAATTTTCTTCTTCGTTTTCTAGTTTCTAAAGGTCTAAGCTGAGATAATTGATTTGGGATCTTTTCATTTTCTATTCTTTTCTTCTCTTTCCTTTGCTAGGTGTTGAGTGCTGAGAATTTTCTCCTAATTTCTCGCTGAACTACAATCTCAAATTTTGATATATGGTCCTTTTACTTTTTTAGTTACAAATATTCCAATTTCTTTTTTGATTTTTTCCTTTACTTATGAGTTATTTAAAAGTGTGTGAAATATTCAGAAGTTACTAGGTTTTTAATTGATTTCTAGTATAATTTCATTTTGAACAAAAACAAACTTTCTATGATTTGGATAATTTTAAATTTATTCATACTTATTTTATGACTCATAATATGATGTTTTGATGAATATTTCATGTGCACTTTAAAGAAAAGATGCATTATACTTTTGTTGAGTGAGTATTTTATAAATGTCAAACAGGTCCAGTTGGTTGGTAGTGTTATGTGCAAGTTCCATGTCTTTATTAATTTTCTATTTGTTCCGTCAATTATTAAGGCACAGATATTGCAATTTCCAGTGATAATTATAGATTTATATATATGTAAATGTACTGTACATATGAATAGGTATGTATATTTGCATAGATGAGTGTGTCTGTATATATGTGTATATTTGTAGTTCTATCAGTTTTTGCTAGTATATTTTAAAGTTGTTATTTGGGGCATAAATATTTAGGTTTTTCATTTTATCTGGATGTATTGATATTTTTGTCACCATGAAATGACCTTGTTTATCCCTGGTAATAGTATTTGTTTTTATAAACATTGGCATGCTGTATCATTTTCCATTCTTTTATTCTTACCCCATTTGTGTCTTCGTATTTAAAATTTATTTCTTATAGGCAGCAAGTAGCTGGGCCTTATTTTTTGTCCAATCTGCCAATTCAACTTTGTGATTTAGGGAGTTAGGCCATTTGCATTTAATGGGACTATTGGATAGCTTTGTTATAAAAATAACTTTAGACTACTGTTGAGAGACACAAAATAAAATTTAATAATGCTAAGGCTGCTGTGTTATTGAATAAGAAAACATTGATTTTATAAGAAAGCCAATTATTCTTAATTTAATTTATAAATTTTGTTTGATCTCTATAAAATGAATAGATTTTTAAATACATAAGTTGAATTGATTTTTTCATTTTTAACATATTTTTAAATACATACGCTGATATAGTAAAGTAGTCTAAAGCCATACCACCTTGAACATGCTCAATATTGTCTGATGAGGAAAGATAACCACTTAAGAATATCTAAGAAAATTCTGAAAAATAAAAATAATGAGGTGCCATGAATCTTACAAATATTGGAATATATCCTAAGTTTATAGTAGTGAAATTGTGCACTACTGATACATGATTAGAGAACCTATCACTGGAACAGAAGAAGGAATGGAGAAATAGATCTAATATGCATTAAAAATTTTGTATATGAACAAGATGGCATTTTATATCAGTGTAAAAAGTATATATTATTCAATATGTGGTGTTCAGACAACTAAGAAGCCCTCAGAAGAAAATTTAGTTGCATCTTTTCTTTTCACTTTGCATTTATGTAAGTTAAATTTGTATAAAAATGTACACATATAAAATACTAAGCACAGACATAAAAGTACCAAGCAAAGACCTAACAGAATTTTTAAAATAATCTTAAGAGTTTAGGCCTTTTGCAAAACTTAACTCAAAATGGATCATAGACACAAATGTAAAGTACAAAAGTATAAAAAAGGTATAAAAATTGTGAAAGAAAATGCAGGTTAAATTCTACATGACCTTGGACTCTGTTATAAGTTTTTCTTTAATATTTTTATTTTTATATATGTATGTATGTATGTATTTTAGAGACAAGGTCTTGCCCTGTTGCCCAGGTTGGAATACAGTGACATAATCACCGTTCATTGCAGCCTTGAATTCTAGGCTCAAGCAATCCTCTTGCCTCAGCCTCCTGAATAGCCAGGACTACAGGCAAGTAGCCACCATGCCCAGCTAATTTAAAAATTTTTTTTTCGGTAGAGTTTGGGTCTTGCTAACTTGTGTAGGGTGGTTCTGAACTCCTTATCTCAAGTTATCCTTTTGCCTTGGCCTCCCAAAGCACTGGGACTGCAAGTGCAAGCCACGGTACCTGGCCTATGAGGAGGCCTAATGTCTAAAGCATGAGCAATAAAAAAGAATTAGTATGTTAAACATTTTTAAATTAAAAATTTCTGCTCTGCTAAAGATAGTGTTAAGAGAATAAAAAGACAAGTCACAAACTGGAAGCAAATATTTGCAAACGTATATCTGATAAAGGGAAGGTATCCAAGGTGTACAAAGAACTTTCAAAACTTAACAATAAGAAAACATTCAATCCAATTTAAAAATGGACCAAAGATCTCAGTAGACACCTTATCAAAAAAGATATATGGGTGATAAATAAGCAATTGAAAAGGCACTCATTATCATTTGTTATTAGGGAAATGATAATTAAAACAAGAAAATATCATAGCATACCTATTAGAATTAATAAATCCCCAAAGAACTGACAATATTAATTGCTGATGAGGATGTGGAGTGGAGAAACTCGTTTATTGCTGGTGGGTGTATAAAATGATTCAACTACTTCGGAAAACAGTTTAGCAGTTTCTTATAAATCCAAACATACTCTTACATAAGATCCAACAATTACACTCCTAGGTATTTACCTCCTTCATTTGGAAGCTTATTAATTTGCACACAAAACCCTGCACAGGAATATTTGCGTAAGTTTTATTCATAATTACCCAGTACTAGAAACAACCAAGATGTCCTTTGATAAATGAATGGATAAACAAACTGGTGCATCCATACGACAGAATACTATTCAATGATAAAAAGAAATGCGCTATCAAGCCGCACGAAGACACAGAGGACCCTTAAATACATCTTGCTGAGTAATATAAGCCATTCTGAAAAGGCTATTGTGGTATTATTCCATTTGCATGATACGCTCGCTGCAAAAGATGAAATTATAGAGATGGTAAATAGATTTGTGGCAGCTAGAGGTCAGGGAGAGAGGGTTGAAGAAGTGAAGCACAGGGCATTTTTAAGGTGGTGAGACTATTTTAAATGATGTGATGGTGACTACATGACACTATCAAAACACGTAGAATTTTATAGTACGAAGAGTAAACTTTAATGTATGCAAATTTTTAAAAATCACTTAGGAAATTGGGGATTCCTGGGTGGAACAACCTCACTGAAGGAGGCGGATCAAAAGGTGCTGATCTAAATCACTTTGGAAACGAATCGAATCTGTAAGACTAAAAACAGAAGGACTTGACCTTGAAGACTGTACTCTAATTGCTAACGTTGCTTCCCATGGGTGTATAGGTCATTAATTCTGAAAACACTATATCCTGGAGAAAATGGATGACAGATAGTGGGAGTCAGGTTTCTCACTGTTAAAAATGTATTTTACTGATTAGCAGGGGAGGAGGCTAGAATGACCCATGTGGTGCTGGGCTATAGTTGAAAGCAGAAATATGAACTCACATTAATCGTAATAGATACAAATGGTTACATACAGAAATATTTATATGTGCATATTCATTGTTTAGTACACACACATGTATTTCCTTGCTCTGCCAACTGAAAAGGCCTAGAATAATACCTATAATATTGAGCATACCCGGAATTCAGACCTTGGATTTTAATATTGTTTTCTCCTTGGAGAAATGGCTGATTCAAAATGAGCTGGGAGCATCTTTCAGTAACAGTAAAGTGCTTAAAATCAAACAAACCCACAATGAAGGGAATATGACACAAGGACGTAAGAGCTAATTAACAGAGTTACCAATGGCCCAAGGTGGAAAAATTTGAAAGACGATAGAGAGTAGTGCCAAATTATACATCCAAAATAAACATTCATGAGTCCATGCTGACATATACATCACTGAATAAATGAATACACAAAAGGGGGAGAATAGACAGACCAGCCATGCAGCAGAATTCCCAATAATTCACAAAGGTACTCTGCTTCACGACACTGGAGTGTTAAGTCCTCACTCCTTGGGTGTAGGTGGCACACAGTGACTTTCCTTCAAGGAGTGAAGGATGGAAACGAGGGAGGGAAAAGAGAGTTAACTTTACAGTGGAGAAACCAGACTACCTGAGCCAGTAGTCAAGTTTAACACTAACAGTGATAAGTCATGTTTATAGTGTGCTCGCCCTACATGACATGATGAAATGGTACTTTTCCTCTGTGATCTTCTTCCCAGTATAATCATGAAAAAAAAATCAACCCCCAATTGAAGGACATTCTACAAAATACCTGACCATTATTTCTCAAATATTCAAGGTCATCAAAACCAAGGAGAGCCTGACAAACTGTCACAGCCAAGAGGAGTCTAAGTAGTCATGATGACTAGGTATAATGTGATGTGACCCTGAAACAGAAAAGGACAGTAGGTAAAAACCAAGAGACTCTAAGTAAGGCATGCACTTCTGTAAATAATAACGTATCAAAACTGACTCATGAATTGTTACAATCGAACCTTACTAACGTAAGATGTTAATAATCAGAGAAACGGAGGGGGGTGGTGGTAGTGGTGGTGGTGGATGTATGAGAACTGTCTTCACGTCTTTTTCTTTAATTCTAAATCTATTCTAGATTTGAAAATTTAAGATGGCAAAAACTTCATAAACAGCGTCAAAATAAATGCTTTTAACACACAGGATCACAAAAACTAATTTTTTTAACACATACAAATTCCAATAAAACTTTAAAAATGTCAAGAACTTAGGAGAGAAACATAGTCCAAGTTTAAATAGATACTTAACAGAAGTGGAATTTCAGAAGACTTGACCATATAAAAATTTGATTTCTATCACTCATAAGAAAAATGCATATTAGACTACTGTGAGATATCATTCTCCCTGCTCAGCTGGGTCAAGTCTAATAACTTACTTTGTTGGGGAGAAAGTCAGAATTCTCTTTACTCTTTATGGGAATTACATATAAACTCAGTAGTTAGGAATTTAACAATACCTACCAAAATAAATGGTCTGTATATAATTCAAACTAGAAGTTTTTACATTTGGGAATACATTCTTCTGAAATATTAATTTGTATGTACAAAGATATTCAAGGAGATTCATTGCAGTATTGTTTGTATAATATAAATTCTCTTTTAAAGACCAGATAACCATCATTAGGGAACTAGTTAAAAAACTCCACACATGTAAAATAGAGAGTGAAATACAATGTAGCTATTGAAAAGAATTTAAGTGACCCTACAGATATGGATATATAGTACTATCTATTATACTTGCCAAGACAAAATGACTGGCAAAAAGAGCAACATTTGGAATAAGATATGCCTAAAATTAATTCTTATATATATACAGCAACAGTTTAAGAAAAAAATGTATCCCTAGAAGAAATGGATACTTTTAAAAAGTGCAATCAGAAAACAAAAAGTGTTCTTAGTAATCAATATGATTGCAAAAATAAAAAAATGAATTGACTTCTGAATAATAAGGGCACAGATAAAGACAAAGTTTATCTTCTGGCAAGTAAGATCTCAAAAGTTTTGTTAATGCCTCAAAACAGTGCAAAATTAAAAATATAATGGAAAACTAAGACAGGCAGATGATGAAGGTCCAGTATCTACATGGAAAAGATTTAAATGGGGGAAATTCAAAAAAGAAAGTGGATAGTGGCAAATCATCAAGGAAATATTAGAGATAAATGAAAAAGGGTTTCTTGACTGAAGACCACACCAAATGCCAACAGGGATTAATGCACAAATGCTCACAAATGCTGAGAGAAACCTTAGAGACATTTTTAAACTCCAAAGATAAAAGAAAATCCTACAACTTCCTAGACAGACTAAAAGAGATTATTTCAACATAAGAAAAGAAAGTAGACCTGGACTTCTCATACACAATAATGAATTATAGAAGACAAAGGAGAGACGCCTTCAAAATTAAGAGGGACAATGATCTGGACCAAGAGTTCTATGCTAAATGTGTCAAACTGTTTATAAAACCAGTGTATGGTGCTCCATGATCACATTAATGTACACAGCTATGATTTAATATTAATAAAAAAAAAAAATGAATCATCCAGTGTGAGGGTGAAATAAAGACAATTCAGAAATCTTAAATTTAATTCACATATATATTCTGAAACAGAAATGCTCAAGATTATATTTCTGGATTCCCAACAGGGAAACAGAAGAAAATATGGACTCTCAGGATTAAATTAACTACTG
This sequence comes from Loris lydekkerianus, assembly GCA_963574355.1. NCBI lineage: Eukaryota > Metazoa > Chordata > Mammalia > Primates > Lorisidae > Loris > Loris lydekkerianus. Next base: position 12,412 of record CAUYPK010016203.1, on the reverse strand, counting down.
TATAGCCATTCTACAAGGTTGGACAATTAAGTTTGAAAATTCATCCTAGAAAAAGTGCTGCAGACCTCATTGCTGAATATTATGATAGTCACCTGCAAATTACTCCCCTTGGCCATCTGGTGACCAAAGTGATATTTAGCAATAAGGTATGTAGCACTTTTCCCAGGATAAGTTTCTGAACTTAATTGTCTGACCTTGTAGAACGGAGTCATTTGCATAAAAACAGTGGCATAGAGGACTTCCATAAAGGAAGAATGTTTTGAAGAAAAAGGAGGCTTTCATTTAATCAGTGGCATGAACAGGACACTTAAAGATCTGTTAGTGAAACGTGAAAAGAATCTCGGGGTATTTGGGAACAATAAAAAGCTCCCCCCCCCATATCATTCTGTTATTAAAAACAAAGTAGAAATGAGGAATGGTGATCAATGTGAAGGGATGAGCTGCAAGGGGTGTGAGAGAAGTAAAAGCAAATGGCCTTTATTTTCTGAGCAGACCTCCTTAGTGACAAAGGAGAGTATGTACTAAAAAGAAAGCACAGTACTGGCATCGACAATTAATAATATTTACTTATTAATAATATTTGAAGTGTTATTTGTTTTTGGTATTAACTTATGAGTATGTGCTAAGGGAACTAAACTATAGTTACAGAATAAAAATCAATGTTACAAACTTTGACCATGTTTAAGGAGCAAGGGAGAGAAGAATGTTCATTTCTTCTCCATAGACTGTGGGGAATAGATAATGTCTGAAGTTGAGAATCACACACAGAAGTTATATTATAGCATTAATTGCGGTAGTAATGTTAAAGACTAAAGTAATGCGACATGAAGTTTGAACATAGAAGAGGATGAGCATGTTATTTAGTAGTATCCATAAGTAAGTGGTTAACTTGAAGGAGGGAATTTTGGTGTTTGGAAGGGAATTGGACAACTAGGTTATCACTTTCCATTATGCAAGGTGAAATTGTATAATGACATGCATGTTTCTTTCTGTAATAAAAAGAGTAGCATGAGTTATTAAACCAATGATCAGGGAATGATTAGAATATAAGGCAATGATTAATTAGAGCCATCATAGATTCAAAAAAAAAAAACTTGTTAATGTGGTCTTATGAAAACTGATGTGGAAAACCTGTATTCTGGTCTTGGCTTTGCCAGAAACTCACTCTGACCAAGTGATTTCCTCTGTTAGGTCTCAGGTTTCTTTCTCTTTGTTTCTTTTCTTTCTTTCTTTTTTTTTTTTTTTTTTGTTTTTAGAGACACTTTGTCGCCCTCAGTAGAGGGCCATTGCGTCTCAGCTCACAGCAATCTCCAACTCCTTGGGCTTAGGTGATTCTCTTGCCTCAGCCTCCCATGTAGCTGGGACTACAGGCACCCACCACAATGCCTGGCTATTTTTTTGTTGTTGTTGCAGTTTGGCCAAGGCTGGATTTGAACCTGCCACCCTTGGTATATAGGGCCGGTGTCCTGCTCACTGAGCCACAGGCGACTCCCGGGTCTAAGGTTTCTTATCCATAAAGTGAAGATTTGAGCTTGATAATCTCTATTTAACTCTAACTTTCTAATATTCTAATTTGAACTTCATTTATTTCCCATTTTGATAAAATTATTAGCCTGGCAGGTTAAAGGTACCTCACAGGTATGTGTGTTTTTATGCTGTTAGGACATTTGCACATGCTTAACCTCTCATGACTACCCATGTGGTAAGATATAGCACTGTGGGCTGGAAGGCAGCCTAGCTCCTAGTTGGACAGTCATCTCCAATGAGTAAGGTCGGGGGCTTCTGGTGATCCGGAAGGCAGCATGGTGCATAGCTCTGTCAATATTGACAGGATCATCAGTGGATCTACATGGCACCTGCAAAGAGCTACTTAGGATTCATATCATAGCAACTCAGTCACCAAAAGCACAATGAAAGGTTTTGTGGGAATAGATCTCACATCCCAGGATTGAGTTCTCTGAATGCCAGGCATGAGGTGGGTCTGGCATCCTATATGTGGAAGGACTTAGTCTGAATTAGGAGGAGGAGAGGAAACCTTAAGAGAAGCAGGACCCAGCTTCTGGAGGGAGAGAGCTGCAGTGAAAGCTTACTTCCAGGGGCACTGAAAGGAACAACGAGGCTTGGCCTTGTGCCTTAGTTTCCAGTGGTTGCTGTAACAAACCACCATAAACTGGGTGACTTAAACAACAGAATTTATTCCCTTTGGAGGCTGGGAGTCTGAGGGCAAAGTGTCCATAGGCTCGCTTTCTTCTAAGGTGAAGAAAGAATCTGCTCAGGCGTCTCTTCCCTAGCTTCTAGAGGTGTTCTGGCACTCTCTGGTTTCCCCTTGGCTTGCAGAAGCATCCTCCTGGTCTCTGCCTCATGTTCACATGGTGCCCTCCCAGAGCGTGTGTCTGTGTCTCAATATTTAGAATGATACCCGTCATATTGGAGTAGGGGCCCACCCTACTGTACTATGACTACATCTTAGATCTAAAATGACCCTATTTCCAAATAAGGTCACATTCTGAAGGATGGGAATTTAGTATGTCATTGTATGAATTTCAAAGGGACACAATTCAATTCATAACACCTCACAATTAGGCTAGAAGTCAGAGTCCTCCCTACTCCACCTTAAGGGCAGAAAGGAGTAGGCACAGCTGGAGTGACCCAAAGCAAGGGGAGGGCTCTACAACAGGTGCAGGAGACAGGTACCTGCTGTCAGGACACACCAGTTGGGATGGGAGCAGCTGACTTTCCCTCCTAGCTGGTTATTACTGTAACAGTGCTATATAAAAACAATCATAAAGCCTTTCAAAATCACATTTCTTTTTCTCACTCAGCAGTCTATGGGTTGGTGAGGTAATGGTGTCTCTTCCTCAGGCTAAGGGCCAACTTCACATCTGTTCTAAGGGCTCTCAGTTCTGGGGCCAACAGCCACCTCTAGCATGCTCTCTCTGTGGTGGCTGGTGGGCTGCAGAAGCACAAGTGACCAAGCCAAACCACACCAGGAAGTTCAAGACTTTGCTGGTATCTCATCAGCTCCTACCACACTGGCCAGGGCAAGTCACCTGGCCTGACCCAACGTCGGTGGTCGGCCATGTGTACACTGCTTACTCCACTGGAGATGCTACACTCTTTCAACAAAGAGAAGAGATGTATAATCTCTGTCAGGAAGGTAGTAAAGAGGTGGAAACAATATCCAACCTACAAAACACCATCTTTTATTTCTTTTTGAAAAGATGAAATTAACCTACAGTCATTGTTGAACATTGGAAAACAGTAAAAAGCAAAAAGGAAAAATAAAATCTCTACCACCCAGAATTAGACATTGCTAACATTTTGGTGTATCCTTTGGCTTCACTCTTACAGTGACCCTCACCAACTACCCCTGTCTCCCTCCTCACAGTTATTCTCTCTAGGCCTAAAAAATCAGAACATGTTTATGAGACTTGTGAAGGAGAAAGCTTCTGTGCTTTAGAATCAAAAGTAAAAAAAAAAAAAAAAAAAAGATTTAATATATTTTTTACTGGAATTCTAGAACACAGCCAGCTACATGAAACTGAATAAGAAGATATAGAATATCTTACATTTAGATGAGAAAAAAAAAAAAACTGTACAAGATGGAGAGATAAAAACTTAATAACACTTCATGTGAGAAAAATCTGGGTGTTCCAATTTATCATAAATAAAACAAGAACCAATGACAAGGCTGCCTTAACAGATGTATCCAAGCTAAGAGTAGAATGTGTGTGTTTAATGTTATGTATGCCCCTCTGTGTATGTGCGTGCGTGTGTGTGCACATGCTCATTATTTTAAATGCAGAACACATTTTTGGACAGATATGCAAGAAACTGCTAACAGTGGTTATCTCAAAGTGGAGGAGGAGTACTGGGAAGGGAGTTCTTTACTTTCTATTTTATGTCCTTTCATGTACTTGAGTTTTTTTTTTTTTTTACCATGAGTGTATATTATTTTTATATTGTTTAAATTGAAAGAAAATGTAAGAGAGATGATAGAAATACTCCTGGGGCTGGATAAAACTGTACTCACTTTGGGGAAGGCTGGTTTTTATTATTTTTATTATAATAACACAATGTGACAGCATAAGAGAATATTTAATATATATCCTCATAGTTGCAGTCATAGCACATATACAATTCTTTAACTGTGGTTTTATCATTTGATTTTAGCAGTGGTTAGGCACATAGGCTCTGGAATCAAACTGCCTGTGCTCTAACTGTGTGGTCATAAGTGGTATACTCATCTCTCTGGGCCTCTTTCACTACCTTTAAAATGGGAATAACAATGCTATTGTGGAGTTATTCTGACAATTCAAGAAAGGAATCATTATTATACTTTAAACTGAGTGCAGAGTGTAGTAAGTGCTCTATTAACTAACATTTACCATATGATTAGCATTTTCCTGGGTCTATATAGTTTCTATATAGTTCCTATACCTAGTATCTTTTAGCTTTGACATATTGTAATTTAATCATTTGGTATTGGGGGTTACATGTGTGTGTGTGTGTGTGTAAATTGCTATGAAGATGCTATAAAACAGTACTTCCCAAAATTTAATGTGTGTGTAAGGTGTCCCATTATAGTGCAGATTTTCATTCAGGACATCGGGGATGGGGCCTGAGATTCTGCATTTCTAGTAAGATTCCAGGTGATGCTAATGCTATAGGTCCCTGGGCCACATTTTGAGCAATGAGTTAAAAATATATAAGGAAAATAAGAGGATTAAGAGAGGTTTAGGAATAGTTGCTGGAGAAATAAGGGGTAATTTGCCTGGATAAGATAAGATGTCATGTTTCTCAAATACCTTCAAATATTTGGAAGATGACAACATAGAGGAAAATTCTGATTCTCTGGAACTTCAAAATTCAGACAAAGGGCAGAAATTCTAGTGAGGCAAAATTTCTGTGAATATAAGAAAGAGCTTTCTTACAGGCCCTGTTTATCTCCACAATTCTAGGAGTCTGTGAACTAACATATTGTGGGGCCAGTTAGAACAGTGACAAAGTTTCCTTCATCAAAGCTGAGGGAATGTGGAATCAAATGTCCCCAACATGCAGTGGCAACTTGAAGGACAGAGACTATTCCCAGAAAGTATATCAAGTGGAAAGTCTTCTGTGTGTTGTCAGAGAGGAGCCCTGGAGTTCCCGTGATACTCTTCATGACTCTCTGGGGTCTTGCTGGGCCCTCTTGTGCAATGAGGGGGTAAGCAGAAACTCTGCCTGGTTGCTGGACCATTCTGCCTCTGAGTTCTTCACAGTGCCGGATTCTTTGAGTCTGTCTGCAGTCATACTGCTTTCTAACTCCAATTCTGGTTCTTGGTTTCTCCATGAACTTGCAGCCTATAGACTGCCAAAGCAGCAGACTTTATGACAGATTTTTGCTCACCACGTGGTCAGGAAGTATCTGGGCATGTCCTTCAATGGGATGTAGACATCCTGTCCTCCTGCTGGCAGAAATCAGTGGCACCTAAATTCTTTCCTGTCCTTAAGTGGTGAGGCTGGCTCTCCACCCACTGAGCAGGAACAGCTGTGGATCTGTGGGAAAGGAAGAGCACCAGATTTCCCATCCCAGTTCTTCTTGGAAATGAAGTATTACCAAGGTCCTTAGGCAGCTTCTGAAGGGTAAAAGAAAGAAAACATTCAAAAGGTAGTTTAGGGATCTTTAAGCAGGCCAGGAGTGGAGAAGTGCCCATGGAGCCAGCAGCAGAGGAGGTATCGTAGAGCCTGGTCTGGTTTCTGGGAAGGATGTAGAAGTGATCCTCCCACCAGTGATATCCCACAGAAGAACCACACTTGTCCTAAGTGACACCTCCCTCCCATCTACCTCCTTCTCAACCCAGCACAAAACCTACCAGGCAGAGCCTTTTCCTCTCCTTATTTTTAATACAAATGAGAAATACAAGGTTGAACTGTTTTTACTCATTTCTAACACCAAATGTTGGGGATGGGGTTCTCACACCAACCAGTTCTTCAACTCTCGGGGCATGAACTAAGTTTCCTACAATTCAATTCAATTCTGATACTAACCACCCAGAGTTAGCACAGACCCCCACAGGTTAAGGCCTCAGCCCCACAGAACTTTCCCCACTTCAGATGGGGGAGCCAGTCACAAATCCCCTTAGTCACAGCTGCTCAATTTTAGAGATTCCATAAACCCTATGTGGGTTTGAAAATTTTCTAGGATAGTTTACAGAATTCAGGAAGGCACTTTACTTACTATTGTGGTTTATTATAAAGGATACAATTCTGGAATAGTCAAACGGAAGAGATGTGGAGGGCCAGGCATGGGAGACAGCAGAGCTAACATACCCTCTCCCTAGGCACACCACCCAGCATTTTGATGTGTTCACCAACCAGGAAGCTCTCCAAAGCCCACTGATTAAAGTTTTTATAGATGGTATATTTTGTAGGCATGATTGGTCGAATCATTCACCATCGGTGATTAACTCCATCTCTAGCCCCTCTCCACTCCCTAGAGATCAGGGAGGTGAGTTGAAAGTTCCCACCCTCTGATCATGCCTTGGTCTTTCTGGTAACCAGCCCCCATCCTAAGATTTTCAAGGGGTCTCAGACACCAGTCATCGCATTAGTATTCAAAACACATTATTATTATTCCAAGTGTTTTAGGATCTCTGTGCTAAGAAATGGGGACAAAGATCAAGTATTTTTTATTATACCACTAAGGTTAGTGAGATGTTTTGTAGAATGAGAACACAAGACTAATGTTCTCTGTGTGTTATCTGAGGTGCTGTAATGAGAAGACAGCACTGGAAAAGGAAAAGATCACACTGTTAGTGGTTCACAGACAGGGCTGTGAAGGGAGAGAAAACCCAGAAAGCAGAAAGCACCCAGACCACTCTGTCCCTGGATGGAGTCTCTGAGGAGATACTGTCTTTTGTCTGCCACATCTTGTGCCCATGCCTGGCTTCCTGCATCACACAGAGCTGGTACTTGGTAAACACATGTTGAATGATTGAGTCTGCAGATGAAAGGGAAGGGCATGCAGGAGAAGGAAAGTAGGGAGGAGAGCAGCAATGTGGAACTCTCCTGCACAGGTTCTGGCACACGGGAAGTACCATCCCTCATAATGGTAAACTGGCTTAGCAAGTGGGCCTTTTTAAAATTATGGAAAATGGTTATCATTTCTTTCTCATAGGCCAAAGCATAGGGACATTAATTAAATCAACTGAAAGTATTTTTTCAGCACACACTGTATTCTTCACTATGCCAATGGGGTCAAAATTTACATAACTCTAAGCTCAATTATTTGCCTTTACATAACTAGTATTTTTTAAACAGAGTACACACCTGGTGAAAATTGTCTAATAAAGGAACGTGAAGCATGAGAAATCAATGGGACATAACATGAAAATCTGCTCTTTATTTCTTCCATTATTTTTTTCAGTTTATTTCCACAAGGGGACAGAAAAAGATGTGAGGAGAAAAGAAAAAAGGAAGCCGAGGAGAGTGATCTCCAGCTGACACCTAATTATTCAGCCTGGAGGAATTCGGAGCTGAGCTGTGTGTCAAGCATGACTGATGCTGGCAGGTGGAATTCTAGGTTGAATCCTGGTGGTACACACACTGATCACTGATGGCAGTGGAGGTGTAAGCACCAATACCCTGTTAATAAGTTCTGCATCTCTCTTTCAGCCCTCCCTATCCTTGCACTAATCTCCCTCACTTTGATTATGTCATTAGTCAATTAGATGCTCAATTTGGATAAAAAGAGAGAGGGTGTGGAAATGATGGTTCATATGCACATACAATCAGCATTGAGTGGGGTAGATTGCATAAGGCCCACCTTGGATGTAGAGAGAGTGGTGCTGTGTGTGCAAAGCTGAACTCTTGACTGAGAATGGGGAGGGACATGGGTGTCAATGTCATCTTTCCCCATCTGCCCAGAACTGTATTTTCTCATATCTCCCCACCCATCTTGACATGCACACTCACTCATTTTATATTATCGTCTTCCTTGACAGAAAGTTTACAAAATGCTTTAGTTCACATTACTGCTATGGTAGGTGTCAATACATTATCAAGACATTATCAAGGAATAGGGAGCATAAAGCAAGGGTTTATACACTGTGTATGGCTTGATTTGTGGCATTTTCCAGAGCTGGGCCCAATGGATACAGGAAAAAGCCAAACAGTGGGCTGGCCAGGACCCAGAAACTGACCAGTCCTAGGAAGGAGTGCAGGTCCAAGCATTAGGGCAACTGAAGGTTGATTATGCTGGGTGGGAAAAGGAAATCACCTACTTCCTGAATGAAAACAAAGCCTAGTCATCCAAGTTTAGAAATAGATGAAATTTAATCGATGCCATTTATTGAGAATTTAGTGTGCTCCAGGCACTGTGCTAAATGAATTTATATAGATCATCTCAATTAATTGTTATAGTAATCCTGTATTATACGTATTGAAGTTTTTACTCAAGTGAGAAAACTAAGGGATAGAGAGACTAAATAAATTGCACAAGATCATACTCTTAGTGAGAGAAGGAGGCAGGTCGATAGCCCACATCTATCTGCATTTAAAACAATGCTTAGAACCACTCCACCAATACCAACCTCCTGAGGAAGGTAGGATTCCATGTGGGAGGAAATAATGGAGCCTGTCCACTTATTCTCACCTCAAAGGCTCTCTTTCCCTTTAGGGATCTCACTAAGAGCCATTTCTGCTTTAGGAGGTCCAACTTCCTCTTTCACATTCCAGCCCAAATAGACTCCCTGACCTTAGCTCCTACGGATACCATCAAGCCATGAGGCTGGAACAGACTTTATCTGATACACCTCTTTAGAATTGTCTTGTTTGTTTTTAATACAGTAGGTGCTCTATAAATGTCTGTAACATGGTATTAATTATAAAATGGAGTTAACTTTCTAGAGCTCTTTGCTCTAGCCCTTCCTACTGGCTGTTCTGCACCCTTCTGGTAGGCACCATCAAAACAACTTTTGCAACCCAGAAGCATGTGTTTAGGGCTCTTAGCATGAAATATGATCCCTTTCAAACCTCCAGAGAGGCAAGTGGCATCTTAGTCACAGGTGGCCTGTATAAAGTTAGCCCAGGTGACTTTCCAGAGGGATAGCCTCACATTTCAAAGAAGACATATACGGGGCACAGGCTAATCTCAGTAGATCACTGGTTCAGTGTGGGCAGCAGTTGGTGGGAGGAGATCTTACCAGGTAGGACAATAAGAAGAGGCAAGAAGTAGCACTGAACTCACCCACTAGCATCTGGGATGCTAGGCCATGAGGGCAGGGAAGATGTGTGTGGTTCCAGTGGTTACAGCGTCCCAAGATATAATCTGGGCAGACATTTACCATGAGGTCAAGGCACAGGGTTCTAGTCTGAAGGAAGGAATCTTGGCAAGTATGCACAGCATTGAAGGGGTAGCTACTAATGGTTGGGTCCAGGGATGGGATAGCACCTGTAGGTGGAGATCAGAAGGGAGAAGGGAACAAAGACTGAGAATAGCACAAAATCTGAGAGGTGTCAGGGGCAGGACAAATCTTTTGGAGGCTTGAGGTCAACCAGTGCCTGCTGCAGGTCAGGAAGAGCTGTACCCCAGAGATGGGCATTGACCATAGAGTAGAAAGCAAATATTCACAGGATTAAATGAAGATGAGGAGGAGTGGGGGAGACTGATCCCAGAAAAGGGTGAGCACCTCAATTCTGGATTCTTTAACGCAGGACACTTGAAATGGAACCACAACCAAACTGTAGAATCTAAGCCAACTAATTACAAAGCATGGGCTGCTGCCTGGAGCTGCCCATCATCCCTGAGACTGTCAGGGCTGTGCATACCCTCAAAGGTTAACTCATCCAGCAACTAGTGAGTGCTGTGGGAGCCAGGAGCTGAGCAGGCATCCCAGCTCATCACTCTTCTCATGTCTAGAGTGATATCACCTGAAGATCAGCCATCTGTGGAAATCCAATAGACATATAAACATGGACATGTCAAGTAAATCAATCTCTACTTGACCTGGACCAGCCGTTTCTGCTTCTTGCCCTGAGTGGATGCCACACAGAAGCTGACTGACAGTGCACATCACAATGTCATGATCTTTGGCAGGCTGTCCCAGGCTCCAGTGCACTGTTTCAGGCTCTCCTCCCTGGCACTTGGAGCAGCTTCAGAGTGTGTGGCCAGACCATGACTGAGGGAAGCTTCATGCAAAATTCCTGCTAAGTCAGGCTTAGGGGACACTCACCTCATTGTCAAGAGCAAGCAAACCAGAACTTGCCCATGAGGGGTCAAGCTACAGATCTAGCAATCTCAAATCTTTTCTCAAAGGTCTCTAATGGCTCCCATCTCTTGGGTAGGAAGCTGGAAGCTGGACCCTCCAGCACTGGTCCTGATGCTGCTTTCCCCAACTGCCTGGCTCTGGGCTAATCCCAACCCAACCATCCAGGAGACGAGAAGTCTCCTTCCCCACCATGGGCTGTGAGCCCTGGCTTGGACACGGAGCCTTATTCCCACAGGTCCCTTCACCGGGGACTGGACCCTGCTGCAACAACCCAAAAAGGCTGGTTTTGGGAGGCATAGCCTATCTCCAATCATCGAAGGATATTGAGGGCCTTGTACTGAAGAGGGGCACAGAAGATGGAGGGAGAACTAACGAATGCATAAAGAATGAAGCAGCACCTGAGTGGGAATCATCTTCATCTGCAAAAGCTTTTGCTAAGGAGATGTGTCCAGAAGACTAGAAAGTTTTTATTTATTTTTATTTTTATTTATTTATTTTTTTGGCTACTGATATCCAGATCTTAATAGAATGTGGGTGTGCACTGATGACAGAAAGGCAGTTATCTATAAACCACTGTTATCAAACCATCAATCATGGATTTATGCCCCACTCTCAAAATTACCCAACAAGAGAACTGTCTCTGTCAGGGCTTGCTGCAGCTTTTGTCCTTTGAGAGGCTAGTGTGAGACAACTGCTCCTTCACCATCATCCCAATTCCCCTTTTTCCTCCTCCTCCTTCCTCCTAACAACTCTCAACCCCCTGCACACCCAAGTGTGCACACATACACGGACACATGCACACGCAGCTGCCCACAGCAGCGTTAATTCCACTGACGCTGGCATTAAGCATCTGTCATCTCTCCTCTATGATTTCTGTATTTTCAAATGCCACTGAAACAGGGCTCTTTATTCAATATTTGAGACAGGCTCAATGGTGGCTAAGGCCAGCATACTTGAGGCTAATCCTTCACCTTGGGACCCTGGTTCTGATACTTCTCTGTCTGCCTTTCCTGCATGCCCCACAATGACACAGTGGACTGTGATGGTGCTGAGGTGATGGTGCCTCCTTAGGGCAGAGTGTAGGGAAGGTCCATGCACACCAGCAGCTCCAGCTATGGGGAGAGAGCTCAGATAGGTAGTGCCTTTGAGGTGCTGGGGGTTACAGACCCTATAGACTCACAGCCTGAAGAGGAGCCAGGCCCCTCCCCACAGCACAGGGAGCAGAACAGGCTCAACTCCAAACCCAGGCCTGCAGACTTCCCTCCCTGCCTAGGGCTGATAGGGCTCAACTGTGAGTTCCAGCCTGCCTTGTCTTCAGCTGCACAGAGCCTATTCCCATATTGTTTTTCCTATTGCAAAGCCCTTCCCACCAGCCCCTAAGACAAGATAGTCGTAGATGAGCTGCCTTCATTTCATAGGTCTTTGGTTTCTTGGTTAGTAGGTTTTGTCTGCATAATATCTATTCAGACTGACTGCAGCATGAGCACAGAAAGGATCCCCACCACAGGCTCAGGTCAGCCGCTGGTCTATTAAGTTCTCTAGAGGAAATATCCTACCTTTGGGCAATGAGGCATCTAGCAGAAGAAAGGGGCAGCATGGGGAGATCTGGGGCGAGGGAGCTTTTTTGTTAACGATTATAGTAGTAAATAAATTGCCATGAATCTGCCAAAGCACATGGAATGAGACTCCTGAAAGAGAATTTTACTGTGCTATTATTTTTCTCTCTGTCTCTCATTCATATATATGCACCACATTTTGCATCATAGTGCCCACCTATTGCAGGGTGCCATTTCCCAGCTATTAAAAAAAAATGGAATTTTTTTTTTCACTTTTATTTTTTTTATTTATTTATTTTTTTTTTTATTAAATCATAGCTATGTACAATGGTATGATCATGGGGCATCATACATTAGTTTCACAGTCCGGTTGACACGTTTATATCACACTGGTTAACATAGCCTTCCTGGCAATTTCACAGTCATTGTGTTGAGACATTTACATTCTACATTTACTAAGTTTCACATATACCATTGTAAGATGCACCACAAGTGTATTCTCACCAAGATTCTACTTTTAGAATGACTCACTCACAGGGCTGACAAGTTGGGCCTTTGTTCCCCTGCAAGCAGGTTTCCTTATATGAGTTTTTTCTCAGGTTGTCC
>CAUYPK010016197.1:0-52119 GCA_963574355.1 Loris lydekkerianus | reverse complement strand
ATGTAAATGTCTCAACACAATAACTGTGAAATTGCCAGGAAGGCTATGTTAACCAGTGTGATATAAACATGTCAACCGGTCTGTGAAACTAGTGTATGATGCCCCATGATCATACCAATGTACATAGCTATGATTTAATTTAAATAAATAAATAAATAAATAAAGCTAAGACTGGAACAATACATTTATCAAAGGAGTTGTACAAGACTTATAATTAGAACATTAAAATAAGTCTTGCAATTCAACAATAAAACAACTTTATAAAAAATGGGCAAAATATTGAGTAGACACATCATATACAACTATGCAAACACTGGAATGACCATGCGTAAAAGTCAGATAACATCAAATATTGCAGAGAATGTGGAGAAACTTGGACTCTCTCTCATACATTTCTGGTGAGAATGGCACAGCCATGTTGGAACAATCATTTGGCAGATTTTTTTTTTTTTTTAATATTCACTTGCCACACAACCCATCAATCCCACTCCTAGCTATTTATCAATATTAAATGTAAATTTACATTTGCACAAATATTAGTATTTCAATGCTCACAGTAGTTTTATTCGACATAGTCCATAACTGGGAATTACTCAAATGATTGTCACCTGGGGGTGAATAGTGTGAGATATATTCACACAATGGAATATTACTCAGCAACATGAAAGAACAAATACCGATAATCAACAAGAGCTGACTCTCCAGAGCATTACTCTAAGTGAAGATAGTGAGGCTCAAAGACAACATGCAGCAGGGTTCCGTTTAGTTCTGTAGTATCTAGAATTGTATACAAAGTCATGAAAACCAGTGGCTTTCTGAGGCTAGGATGGGAGGAGGGAATTCACCACAAAGAGGCATGAGGACACTTTTGGAGTGATGGAAATATCCTGTATCTTGATCATAGAGATGGTTAGGTGACGGACATATGTATCAAAACTCATCAATGACACTCAGAATGGATGAATTTAGCTTACATAATTATTCCTCCATAAAACTGATCACAAAAATGTAAGTTGTCTTTGATATAGGAATGTATAAAGAAAAAAAAAAATAAATCCCACTATCCAATAATCAGTCATCATAGAAATAAACAATGTACAGTCAACGTTTCTTTTGCCCAACTATAACTTTTGTGTAAAAATAGCATATATATGTGTGTGTATACACACATATTATATACATATTTGGGTAAAAACAGCATATATATACATGTATTATATATATATTTGGGTAAAAAAAAAGCATGTATACACATATTATATATATATTTGGGTAATATGTAGGACTTTGGATAAAATAAACTTTATTTTCTAGGAAGACATGGTCCAAGACAGGTGATTGCCTAGAGCCATTGGATTAATCAGTAGTTGATTGTAGAAAAATGTGATGTTTCTAAGTTGTGGGTTCCTGTCACCTGTGAAAGTGAGGTGAGCTCACACCTAGAAGTCCTCGTGTGTCAGGAATGTTTCGAATCAGATCTTTATATTAACTCCCCTAATCCTCACATCAACATGCAAGTTAAGTGCTATCATTTTCTCTGCTTTACAGATGTCCCAGACACAGGGAAGTTAAGTGACTTATTCCAGGTGCACAACTAGGGAGTGACAGAGCTGAGATTGAGGCCCAGCCTGGCTTCCACTAAGCCGCTGCTTTCTATGAGTCAATGAAATCTGTTAGAAATTCCAATAAGGTAACTTCTGCATGGAAGCAATTCTAGAGAAAAGGAATCTCCCATCAGCTTTTTCCTCCTTGATTTTCTTTCTCTTTTACTGGGCCCTAGGAAAAAGAGCTTCCATTTGGGGCAATGGGTTCCAAAATAGAAAGAGCTTAAATAATCAAAAGGATAATAACGTGGTACGGTCAAAATTCCAAGAAAAAGTGATCTAGCAGCAGGGTCTAATAAATCCTGTCTGTTTTGGATTTTAAAAACATGTAGCACTGGACAGAAGGCATAAATCCTCTGTGGGCTTAATGCTGACATTTTCTGCATTGTGACACATCAGGGTGACAAATGGTGTAAATCATTTTTTTTGGAATTGGTACCTTATTTTGTCTGTACCACTTACATCTCTGAGTCCCACCCTAGGATGCACAAAATTTGTCTCAGACCCTTTTTCCCCAGGCAGAACTTGTAACTGCCTGCAAGGAGAGATGTTCTCAAGAACATCCAGAAACCTCTCTTTCCCCTCTGCACCACTTCCCTCCTCCACTTCTGCGTATCTTATTGCTCCAACGAAATTTCCACCCCACCTTCTTCCTGGGACACTCAGCCCTGTGCATGTTCTGCCTTCTCGCTGCCTCCTCTTGGAAGCCTACAATCATTTCATCTTATGTGAGTCTTCACTTCCATGTCCCACCCCAGCCTGTCTCTCTCCTATCTGTCCCACCTGACATGGCACCACTATCTACACCAGTGATTTTCAACTAGCATGTCCCGGCACACTGGGGTGCCAAGAAAGAATCTTCGGTGTGCTGTGAAAATGTTTAAAGATCATTAACTAAATTATTTTTCAAAGATGTGCAAAGCACCATAAGTGTATTCTTTAACTCTTCTTTTCTGATCAAAAAAAGTGTGCCATACAAGTTTAACCATAGGTCCCCATGAGCTGAAAGATTTAAAAAAGGTTTAAAAAAACACTAATCTATACTGTTGATCAGGCCCCCCCCCAAAAAAAAAAAAAAATTGGACCTGATTTTTTTCTCACATCCCGTGAAACACGGCCCCGCATTGATGAAACTCCCAGCTTCTTCTGTCTCAATCTCACTGTCCATCTCCACTGCCTCTTCCCCGTCCTAATGAGCCTCACTGCTTGCCTGTGTCTCTGCAGTAGCTGGCGGTCAATGGGCCAGGTCCCTACAGATTCATTCTCTCACAGCAGCCCAAGTGACCATTTTGAAGTACAGATCTGACCATGTCACTCCATGGCTAAAACCCATCAATGCATCCCCACTGCTCAGAAGGAAAGACTAAAGGCCAGAGGGTGTCCTGACTGTGCCTGCTGGATGGAGCCTCTGCCTTCCCCTGCAACCGCTGCCACCTAGCCTCTTCTGATCGGCTGCTTAGCCACGTGGCCCTTCTGCCTTCCTTTGGACATGCCCACTTCTGTCCTTTCCAGTTAACCCTCTTTCCTGCTTCTTCAAGTCAATCCACGTTCACCCCTAGTTCTCAGCTTAGGTACCACATCTTCCAAGAAGCTTTCCCTTACCACCTGCTCTCCCTTCCACTCCACACCCAGGCTAAGTGGATCTGGCCCACTGCGCGTTCTTGTACTTCATGGCACCTACTATATTTGCATTTGTATAGTCATTTGCACACCCTCTTACTAGCCTCTGACTCTATCTGTAGACTATAAGGTTCACAGGGGCCAGATCTTTTTCTTCCTCATTACTGGGTCCCTAGATCCTGACACAGAGCCTGACAACGCAGAAGAGAAAACACAATAAATATACACAGAATCAACAAAATCAGAAAAACCTCTCTCCACGCAGAAGTTTGGAACAGGCCTGATATTCATGACATGATTAGTCACGAGTTGGCAGGAAAGTCACCTCCTGAAATCAGTGCCAGGTCAGGTCACCTTGAAGACACACTGTGCCTTCCACATAGGTGTTCCCAGTGGCTTCAACTGTCCCACTTCCCGAGACCCTCCAGGGCCAGGAGTATTTGGGTCCAATCCTTGTGGAAAAACTTAGTCCAGAGAGGAAAAAAAAAAAAATAAAGAGAAACCAGAATGAGAAGGCTGCCTTTATTACAGCTAAACTGTTGGTTTAACTTCCTAAAATACCACTGAATTTTCTTTCTGCTTACAGCTGTGTTTATAGAAGGCAATATCATGTATGTAAATAAATTCAGATGCCGCTCGAGTTATTTTAAAACAATCAGTCTAACACTAATCAGCTTACTCAGAGACATAATCTTACCCTAAAAAAGTGACAAATCAGTACACAGTGTGCAGAGTGAAATACTTGGAGAGTAAGTCGAATATAAATGTTTGAACGCTCTCAATGTCAGAAAGCGAGGTTGGTTGTTCCAGCTGCATCAGAAGAGCAGACTTCAGCTTCACCTTCACCAGCCTCATTGCGGCCTCCTGGAGGATCAGAGTGAATGTGAGGTATCACTCATAAATTGGTTCACGGTCTCTAAGAAGACCACACCCTACTCCTCTGCCACGCTTCACGCGCTTTCTTTTCCCTGGAATCTGCTTCCAAAAAGCAGCCTCAGCTTCGAAGCTCATCTCAAATATCCTCCCCTCTCGTCTCATGTTCTCACAGCATCTTATATAAATATGGATAATAACTGTTGCTACTTCCTAGACATTATTGAGTATTGACAGTGAGTCAGACCCACACAAATACTCAAAAATGTGTATTCAGCGAGCTCTCACTGCACGCTTGTATCACCCTGTTTCACCAGGGAGGAACCAGGGGTGACGAGAGGTTCAGTGCCGACTCAGGGGCACACCGCTAGTACAGGGCTGAGCTCGGCCTCCTCCTCCTCCTGGGCCAGCAGCTCCTGCTCTCATTTGCTGGGCACAAGTTGTGCATCTCACATACGTTATTTCCAAGCAACTAAATTTGAAGAGACATTTGGTTATTTTGGAGACGGGCACTGAGGCCCGGGGAAGCAATGTAATTAGCTATTCTCTTATTTCTCAAATGATACAGGATGGGGCGGGATCTCTACCCACAGCACGATGTCTGTCTCCCTTTTAGAACAAACACATCCAGGAACTTATTTTTCTCTGGACTTTTGCACAAATAACTGACCCACACAAATACTCAAAAATGTGTATTCAGTGAGCTCTCTTGAGCTCTCTTTCTTGAGGGAAAATATCAGCATGTGATAGTTGAGCCCCACGTTCTCCCTTTTAAAGAGTATCATGTACAATACACAGATGACCCTCTGGTTCCTCTTGGAGTTTACAGTCAAGTTATGGATAAATGAACACTCATGAGCTTCTCTGCTTGGTAATCCAACAGAGCCCTCTGAAGAAGGAAATGTTGAGCGCTGGAGGGCTCTGGGCGGGGGCCTTGTCTCTAGAATAAACCTTCTCTCCTGACGGCTGAAGAGGAGATGGGACAAGTATCTGTACCTGGTTATGGAATAAGGCAGGCACAGAATCCAGGCAGGTCTCCTTTCTTCCCCTCTAATAAAGCTTTTCAACTCCCACGCAGGGTAATGAATGGACCAGGCCAGGGAGGCCTGTGCCCCAAGTGTGTCCTTCAGGAAACTCACTGCTCCTGTGTGGCAGGTACCAGGTCATTTCCTAGAACTTCTGGAAAGTCATTGTTTGTTATAGGGCTTGTTTGTCTGGTGTTCTTGGAATTTCATGACATATCTGGGATTCTTTAAAACGAAGAATCCTGATCCATCCTGGAATCTTTTTTTTTTTTTTTTTTTTTTTTTTGAGACAGAACCTTACTGTGTGGCCCAGGCTAGAGTGCTGTGGCATCATCAGAGCTCACAGCAACCTCAAACTCCTGGGCCCAAGTGATCCTCTTGCCTCTGCCTCCTGAATAGCTGGGCCCTGCTAATTTTTCTCTATTTAGTAAAGACAGGCTCTTGCTCTTGCTCAGGCTGGTCTTGCTCAAGGGATTGGCCTACTTCAGCCTCCCAGGGTGCTGGGATCTTGAGACATGGGCTGGAAAGGCTAGGGAAGCACATTCATCAAAACTGTCCTTATAATCTCTGTTGCTACAAGTGGTGCTATTAGAATTATGGTCAATCCTAATTTACGATACTGTTCCACTTTCTGAAACTATTACTATTTCTATTTCTTCCACCAGGAATACATGCCTACCCATGGCCCCTCTACTACAGCCCCTTCCTGCTCCTCCTCCCCTTTCTCCTACAACTCCATGCCACCCCTCTATCAGAATGCAAGCTTGCTCGGCTTGCCTCAGTAACCAAGCACCACCCTACAATTCCTCCTAGAATAGTGGTTCTCAACCTTCCTAATGCTGTGAACCTTTAATACAGTTAAAACAGGTCACGACCCACAGGTTGAGAACCGCTGCTCTAGAATGACTTTGCTTACTCTTCTTACGATCATAGTAACACTACTATTGCTCCAACACCCCTTCCTGCTACTATTACAAATACCACCACCCCCAGCATCTGCTTCTACAACTGGTCCTCTTACCATATTACTTCTAATGCCATAATCATCAGTAGCAGCATTTTACAACTCCTCTTTTTTTCGAGACAGAGTCTCACTATGTTGCCCTTCATAGAGTGCTATGACATCACAGCTCACAGCAACCTCAAACTCTTGGGCTTAAGTGATTCTCTTCCCTCAGCCTCCCAAGTAGCTGGGACTACAGGGGCCTGCCACAGGCCTGGCTAAGTTGCAGTTGTCATTGTTGTTTAGCAGGCCTGGACTGGGCTTGAACCCACCAGCCCCAGTGTATGTAGCCAGTGCCCTAACCACTGAGCATCGGGCGCTGAGCCAACTCCTCTTCTCACGATCATCACCACCCTTCTAG
Source organism: Loris lydekkerianus (assembly GCA_963574355.1). Lineage (NCBI taxonomy): Eukaryota > Metazoa > Chordata > Mammalia > Primates > Lorisidae > Loris > Loris lydekkerianus. Next base: position 45,633 of record CAUYPK010016197.1, on the reverse strand, counting down.
GAATATTACCAGCATCTGTTAGGGATTTTTAATGCACACTAAGCACCAGGCATTGTGTTCAACATTTTGCATGAATTTTTCATGTAACCATCATAAAAGTTCTGTGATATGGAGATTTCTGTCATTCTCATCTGGTAGATAAGTAAATGGCCACTCAGAGAGATTAAGTGGCAAATCCTGAGGCCCTGCCTGCAGAATTGCCCTAGTGCTCTTTCTAAAATCTCTGCTGCTTCCCATCATCTCAACTTGGACGGTGTATGTATTTTTGACTTTTCTCTTTTTTTCTGAATCCTTGTGCAGGGAGATGAGAAGTCCCCACCCCATGGGGTGGGACCATGGCTGGAAAAAGAGCTGTGGGGTACACAGGAAGTTTGCACAAAGCAGCCAGCCAGCCGGGTAGCTTGTCTGCTGACTGCAGCCTTTGTCATCCATCCGCCCCATGTTCCCATGAGTGAGAACTTCCCTACACCTGAGATAATCTATGCAATGACAGTTCCAGATAGGCTTTTGTTGTCACTCAGTTGACAATACACAGGGCTCTAACAGACACATGGATCAATGCTGGTGGGTAATAATGTACCTTCTATTCACATAGAATCTTTGTGGCCTAGGCCTCCCTAGCCCCCCATCCCTACCCCTCTAGCAGCTGAATAGGCATATTCTGTTTGCCTGTGGAGAAACAAATGGCCAGTAGTGCCTATCCCTAATCCTGGGGCAATTTATTCTATACATGAGGCCCCAACTCTCGGAGAATATGCATGTATTCCTGCATTCACTTAAACCATCTTTCTTCCAATGAATGTTTAGGAAGGATGTAATCTATGCCAAAATAGTGAAGTTGAACAAGATGAAGTCTTCTTTGTTCCTGAAGCTCTCTTTGCTTTCACGAAGACGACCCAGATGTTCCCGACCCCTGAGACGTCCTACCATGTGGTTCTCTAAGTTGAGAAAGGTCTCATCAGCAGCCCAGGTTAGGACATCCCCAAACACAAGCTGATAGCCAAAGAAGGGGAGGGGGCATCATGGACCTCCCTTCCTTCCTCCCACATGGTTCTTATTTCCTCCCGCTTCTCCTTCCGTACTTTATTTTCATTGATAACTCTCAGGATGTCAACCCACGTGTAGCCAAGTTCTGAAATTCCCAAACTGATCCATATGGTTTGGGATGCTGACCATTCCATTGGGAGGGCTCACTGAGGGCACAGACTCATCATGTGTTACCCAGCGCCCCCTCTAGTCTTAAAGCTGAGTTCAAATCCTGCCTCTATGAGCTTGGGTCAGTGATTTCACCTCTTTTAACCAAAGTCTCATAACAAAAGCTGTCATAACTACTTTTTAGGATTGTAAAGAGGATTAAGTATTTAATTATCTCAAATAGCATCGGAAGCAGGTTTACCCTACTGAGGTTAGTGACTTAAGCTCTGAGGCCTGCCTCTTACATAGGTCCTAACAGCCTGGAAATAGTTCATGTTTGCCACATTTGAAAGCTTATTAAAATCTAAACTTTTCACTCTAAGTAAATGTTCACTTGTATACCAAATTCTACATTTTTCTTAAAAAGAGTCCCCAAAGTATATTATCTTTAAGTCTCATAAAACCTGTGCAGTGTTTCGCTCAGTCGCCTGCATAAAAACAGCATTTACTTAATGTTAGATGACAGAAATTTAGGGCTTTTAAAGAATTTTTATATTCATAAATTATAAATGATGGCAAAATAAAAGAACATATAGCTTGATTATTAATGTTAGTGATGATGTTAGAAAAATATCTCCACTTCCACAGGAAACTAAATACTAATTACTTGTTGACTATTTCAGTGGATAGTCTAGTCCCCTGCGGCTGAGAGTCCCAGAATTTATTTAAAGACCCTAAAATAGAGATAGGGTCTCTATTAACGGGGAGTGACAGGAAAAAGAACTCCTAATCATTCCCGTCCTGGCTGGCTAGTTATTTTTCTACAGCTTGAGCTATCTGAATTTTTTACATTAATAACAAATGCCCCTTTGAGGACAGTTACCGAGGGGGCCAGTAGCACCTGCCACGCATGCAGCGTGTAGTCAGCTGTTTATATGTCTCCCCAATGTCCCTCCCTGTCATCTGTCCCACTCTCCTCCAGACTGTGGGCTCATTTTTCTGCAGAGTTGAACTCTGGAGATAACATTGGTAAAAAAAATGTGAATACTTCAGGCCACAGTAGAACACTCTTTGTTTAAATTCACTCCCACCCCATTTCTCTGCAAGGAGCCCCAGCGAGAGGGGAGGCGTGAGCAAAGTGGAACGGCCAAGCTGCATATTTAAAATTCCATCAGTTCGATTTCTTTAATGCAATATGGTCATTTTTAATCTTGCTCTGTTTGATAAATACCTGCGTTTCCATACTTCAAGTAATTGTGAAGATTGTGTCTGTTTTTATTAGAATGTATTTGTCATTATTTGACAGTCGTTTCTAATCACATTTGTCATGTATTGGGTTCTTTTATGAATACTGATAGCTCCTGGAAGAGATGTTTATGAAGCCCCATTCATTCCTCGAACACACACAGTATGCCCACTACCCAGGACACCATTTTTTGAGTCATTCAAAAATGAGAAAATGAATAGCAAAAATGAGTGGGAGGTTTTATCTTTAGACACAGAGACTAGAATTGTGGGGATGTTTTTGGAATTTGGAGAACAGATTTCTGTGTAGTCAGTTCCGTCAACTGTACACTTGGGGAGTTTAGACATTCAGACAGTTTGAACACAACACATTGACAAGTTTAGCTGCAAAGTTGTCCACTGTATCGGTTCAGCTTGAATTCCTAGCACTGTGGGAAACTCAGCCCTGCCAAGTGTGTCTGAAGTCTTTTAACAAATAGCCGTCCATCCATCTATTCAGCAAAAAATTGTACAGTATTCATTCATTCTGTGGATATTTACTCATTCAAGAGATGCTTATTTATCATTTATTCAATGCATAATTATGTTTTTCAATGGATATTTGTTAAATTTCTACTGCATGGAAGACACACAGGGGGACATCATGGCACCTGCATTTTTCCCACCATGAACTTACAAATCCTAGGACAACCCTCTAGTGCTCATGTCACTCCTACAGAAAGATCTTGCCCTTTTCCCACATTATACCACCTAGTGTTATGGGCCTGTGAGAGGGGAAAGAAAGCTCTAAGCCATAATGAGTGTCTCCATTAACATTTTCTATATTTTAAGGAACATGAATTGAGGGTCTTCTATATGCAAAGCTTTGCTTGGTGCTTAAAATGAAAATATAAAGAAGATATTACCTCCGTAGCCCAGAGGTATATAGGACCTTCTGGGAACCCAAACCTGAATGTTGGAGGAAAGTGAGCCTTTTTTTTTTTTTGAGACAGAGTCTTACTATGTCACCCTTGGTAGAGGCTGTGGTATCACAGTTCACAGCAACCTCCAACTCTTGGGCTTAAGAGATTCTCTTGCGTCAGCCTCCCAAGTAGCTGGGACTACAGGTGCCTGCCACAACACCTGGCTATTTTCTGGTTGCAGTTGTCATTACTGTTTAGCAGGCCCAGGCAGGGCTTAAACCCACCAGCCTCGGGGTATGTGGCTAGTGCCTTAACCACTGAGTAACAGGCCCTGAGCCTAGAGTCAAACCTTTGTACCTGCTCCAGAAAGTAAGTCAGACAGAGAAGACTTCTTAGAACAAGCAGAATCTCATCAGGTATCTCACTCTGTCTGCAGACATTGAATTCCCCACCAATGCAGGACTTAATTATCAAAAGAAGTGAGGTAAGCATTTTTCAAATCTTCTAAGTGGCGTGGGCTGAGTTGTGGGTGTTAGTGAGCCTCTCCTGACAGCACTGCAGAGATGCCTGGCTGGGTGTGAACCCCGACTCAGGCTGGGCAGTGGAGGGTCACATACAGCCAATACTAGGTTGTCTGCAATAAGGAGAGATGACGGGTGGGTTGGGAGGTCCATTCACAAACATCAATTACAATATTCAGACCCCTCCCATAACTTTACCTCTTGGGAATGGCTTGTAATTAGGGAAGTATAATTATGAGCTTGGCTGCTCCCAAAGGAGCACCTTTGCAAACTGCACACGCCCAGAAATATCTGTTAACCCTTTTTGACACAGGATTAAAGTGGGATCTGTCCTCACTTGCTGCTTTTAAGCCAAGTAGTATTAGAAACACCTGATATGTCTAACTGTGCCAGCTGTGAGTGACAGGTGGGCATAGCAGAGAGCATGGCAGGGCTGCTGTCAAAGATAGAAGACAGACTTTCAACTTCAGTTCTGCTGTTGACAACTGTGGTGGCCTACCCAACTTCCTTAAGATCTCTGACCCTCAGTTTACTCATCTTTAAAGTGTGGAGCAAGTCAAGCATGCATGCTGGAGCTATTAGGAAGTTAATGCTATGCCTGTAATGTCCCTCAGCTGGCAACTGGCACATAGCAGACCCTCCATAAGTGACAATTATTGTTTATATTAATAAGACATTATCATTTTTCAAAAGAAGGCATAGATTCCAAAATCTATATTATTGCAAAGTTAATATGGCTGCATACAATGATCCAGTTCTTGATAAAAACCTCATTATTCATTCTAAGGTTTCTTATTGTAAAGTGAAAAAGGGACATAGGAGCTTCACTTCGAAAGGAAACTCTTTGTTAGGATAATCAGCATTTCAAGAGCGTAAAATCATTTTCCAGTTTGATTTGGAGTCTAGCATCGTTAATTTCTCTTTGTTCTTTCCTCCTGGTTGTGCTAATGTCCCTTTTGTGTGTGTACATTTGTCCAATGCAATCTAAGAGACAATCACCTTAATTGATCCACCGTTAACCTCTAACAGCTTAAGACATAGGCTTTTTATCTATCGCTCAATCCTTGCTGCAGATGTAATTCCCTATAGTGCTTACATCTTTGTCACCATCACCAAGCGGGTCCTTCTCGGGGAAAGCATTTCAGTAAATAGAAGCAGCTGCAAACAAAACAGGCCATTTACCCAAGAGGCCCCCGCCATCGTGGGAAAGCCTGGCTATGGCCTCATGCTCTGCCTGGTGGTGTACATAATGATAAATTTCATACAGGTGTCACCATTTTCCAGACTCCGGCAAGGATTGATGGTTTACAGTGGGCTGATCCATCATCCAAGGCAGGTGGCACCCTATTGGAATTTCAGAAATCTGTTCCCAATCACATTCACTGTTGGGTGACTCCGTAACGACCCTATTTGTGGTGCGTTACTGAAAATCAATGTACTGCATTCAAGGTCAATGTACTGTTGGAAAACTCTTTAAGTGCTGATGGATGGATTGTGCTCATTCAGAATAAATGTAAGAAGGAGGTGACGGCTGAGTGTCCAAGAGTCGCACCGACTTTCAAAGACAGATTTCCTTCAATGGGCAGTGGGATTCCCAGAGGGGTGACATCACACATATCCTCCCGTTCTCTCTCTGGGGGTGCGTGTCAGTCTGCATTTTTTACTGTATCTTTCCTCACACAATTAAAACATCAACATGCAGAATCTCTATGGAGATTTTACCAGCCTAAGGCTTTAAAAATTATGGCAAGTCAATTTGGAATCAAAGAATTCAATGTTAGCAAAATCCAGGCCACACACTGTGGAGCATTTAAAACATGTATCTTTGGAGCGACGACTTAGAAAATAGCTTAAGATAAGACATTTGTTCCTTTTGGTTTATTCCACAAACACAGAATCTTCGAACTGTGACCTGTAATAAACCTAGGGTCAGCGGTATCAAGATGAAAGATAAGGAATCTTTAAACTCTCCTCCAGAAGTTTAAAGTCAAGTTTAATACAACCAAATTATTAAATGCCATGAGATAATATGCCTGTGAACAGTTTTATACACAGAGAGATAAGTGCAGAGTGATATATACAAGGTAGGAGCATGGAGAAGTGGATTGTCAGTTCTCCCTGGGGCCATTTTCCAGCTGGAATGGTTATAATGAAGACTTAGAAAAGTAAACTGAGATTTGTTCAGTGAATTGTGGTTTCTGGTATATTTAAATATTTTTTTAAAGAAAGTCCCCAAAGTGGCAAAATGACTGTTTACAGAAAGAGATGCTAAGAATACAAGATAGATCACATTTTATCACTGTAACACTTTTCTTCCAGGGACCTATTTCTCAACCAAGCAGTGCTAATGCTTGACCAAGCTTCTCAATGTTCTCAGCATTTCCAAATGGCAACTCAGAAACCTTTCCTGGAGAAAAATCAGAAAGTATTATTTTTTCTCCATGGAAAGATAATACATTTTACTAATGTTTCTCTTCTCTTTCTCTCTCTTTCCTATTTTAATAGGTTCCAGAAAGAAAAAATGATGTCTGGCCTATGGAATGAGGGCAAAAATGTGGTGGCTGTTAAATAGCATGAGTGAGTTAAGGACTATTTCGATGTAAACAAGATGATGATTCCAAAGGCACCAAAAGTAGATGGGCTGAAGGTAGACATATCATGTTCCTCAATCAGGGTGGTAGAACTTAATGATAATGTTGCACATTTTTCTTTGTATAGGCAGTGACTAGGTCATGTCTAGCACCTACTGTGATGCCTGGCATATGGCATTTAGTCCCTGCTCAGTACAGAGCTATGGATGAATGAATAAGTGCATGAATTGGAGGTACTGATAAGCCATGAGGGAGAGAACCTCATGTTTTTCTGTTGTCTGGAAACTGCCTTTCATGTCTATTTGCTTAGAAGTCTTTGTGTGTGTGTGTGTGTGTGTGTGTGTACGTGCATGCACATGTATAAGCATGTGTGTGTGTACATGTGTTCAGAATTTCTTTTATCCCACCTGTATCAACTGTTATTCCATCTGGTGAAATTATTTAGAAAGCTTCAAATATTCCCATATTCTTCTTGAGTTGATCATACGTTGATAATTTCACTGTTTCTACAAATTAGGGATGCCCAGCTTCTTTTTGCATTTGTCACTATAGTTATACATGTTTCCTAAGTCCTATTTATTCCAGCATCCACTCATGCCTTCATTATTCAATCATTTATTAGCACATATGTGATGCCAGGAACTATGCCAGGTGTTTGGAGGATAAAGAAATCTCAGACAAGGTCCTTTCCCTGAGGTTGCTCAGCCTGGAGTCTGCAGGGTGTGAGGAGTTCGTTGATCAGACATGTAAATGGATAATTTTAAATACAGCATGATTAGAAATACAGCACAAGAACTGAACAATGCATGAGGTGGAATATGGGAGTGGAGAAAGCATTGGGGGATAACATTCTGTTAAAGTTAAAAATATAGCTGAGCATCCAATGAGGAGAGACATTCAAGGTGGGGAAGAGTAAAGGAGTATTGCAGATAAGAAAACTACGTTTATAGAATCAAGAAGGTGGAAAACAGTATGGCTTGCTTCAAACATGAGGTCCAATTCAGTTGGGCAAAGATTGACAGGGAGGGGAAAGAAACCAGGTAAGATGGGTGGAATCAGTACTCAACCACAGAGTCTTATCTCCAATCCCAAAGACCTTAGGATGAAACTTGCAGACAAGAGGGAGCCATTGGCTGTTTTATCTTTCTACATTAATGTATAACATGCATGAACAGTTAAGACTAGTACATCTGTGTTACAACACTTAGATCATAAATAGCCAGTACCCAGAAAGCTCCCTGACACATGGCCCTTTGCAGTTACCACCTAACCGAGAGTAACCACTATCATTACTTCTAACAGCCTAGATTAGCATTCTTGGTTTTGTACTTTTCCAGGTACTTTGTAAATGGAATTATACAGTATGCCCTTTTACTCAATATTACGTTGGTTCGATTCATAATATGATTATGCACAGTTGTATGACTGGACATTACTTTTTATTCCTGTGTAGTAATTCATAATTATATGAAAATGCCACAATATTTAAATTCATTCATATGTTGATGGACATTTTTATGTCATTCCCATCTTTCAACTACAACAAATAGCTCTGCTAGAAACATTCTAATGTGTGTCTTTGGTGAATACCTGTACACATTTTGGTAGGGTGTGTGCCCAAGAGTTAGAGGTTTAGTAGATAAGGCCAATTTGGTTTCCTAAGTGTGGTGATTCTAATACATTTTTCAACCAGGTTTGCAATAGACTTATGGTTGTTCTACCTCCTCAACAGAACAACTATGATTTTTTTAATTTAATTAATAATTTTTGGTTAGGCTGTGGTTTCACAAGGATGGAGACCATTGGTGTCCTACCTTTTCCTTTTTTTTTTTTAGCAATGTATCTCTCCTGACTAGCACAATGTTGGAACATTTGCCACATGATGGGTGACACACACGGATATCACCTACCTAAACAAATACACGAATGTCTATGTTCTACTCCAAGGCATATTTATTCCAGCATCTACTCATGCATTCATTATTCCAGGATTTATTAGCACAGATGGTCTGTCAGGAACAATGCAAGGCACTTACAAGGTAAAGAACTCTGAATCAAGATCCCTTCTCTGAGGTTACTTTCTCATCTAGAACATTGACATTTCTTTATGCTAAGCAAGGATTATGGTATTTGTTTCAGCTTCTTCTATATTTTTAACTTTCAAATCAACTATTGAAGATGAAATTAGGGAACTACAGGTAAGATAAATTAATTTTAACATGATGCCAACATACTCAGCAAATTTAAAGGAATGAGGAAGAAATGTTTTAAATTCCAATAAAACTTATAAGTCATAAACAAGCGTTCACCTTTAGAGATGTTTTTCATCACCTTAAATACACCCAATGTCTGCTTTTATGAATTAAAACTAGGAAAAACATGTTGGAGGAAAAATGTAAAAGCAACACAGTTACATGTTTCAAGAGGACCTCGTCCCAAGTCCACATTTATCCTCACTAATGAAAGAGCTAGCTACCTTTCTACTGATTAATTTCTAGTTGGCCGTTGTTAATAATGTTAGAGGAATGTGTTTACATGGGGTAAAATTAAATAAGAAGCACAATATGTACATATAACTCATCATTTAAAGACCACCAGAAATGAAAAGGCAGCTCTATTAAGCCCAAAACCTCTGGCTTCCTCCCTAAATCCTGCTTGCCCTTGGAGACACCTTCCATCATATTATATTAGGTATATTAAATGATAGTAACACAAGCACAGGCTTGGAATTAGAAGTGGCTTAGTGATCTACCAGCTTATACCTTCCCCATTATTTACTTGATTATTTATTTATTCATATTTATTTATTTATTTATTTTGAGACAGAGTCAACTCTGTCACCCTGGGTAGAGTGCTGTGGCATTGTAGGTCACAGTAACCTCAAACTCTTGGGCTCAAGAGATTCTCTTGCCTTAGCCTCCAGGGTAGCGGGGACTACAGGCACCTGCCACAATGTCTGGCTACTTCTTTTTAGAGACAGGGTCTCACCTGTGCTTCGGCTGGTCTCAGACTCCTGAGCTCAGGCAATCTACCTGCCTTGGCCTCCTGGTATGCTAGGATTACAGGCATGAGCAGACTTCCCCATTGTTTAATTCTGACTAGCTATCTATTGCTGTGAAACAAATCTCCCCAAAACTTTAGGTGCTTAAAGCCACAATACTCATTGAGTGCCCAAGAGCTTTAGTAGATAATGCTCATTGATTATCTCTCACTGTTTTTGTGGTTCAGGAATTCTGGTGTAGCTCTGTAGTTCCAGCCATGGGTCTGTCATGGGTTTGAAGTCAAATAGTGACTAGGGCTGGGTCATCTTGAAGACTTCTTTACTCTGGGGTCTGGTGCCTGGGCTGGGAAGACTTGAGAAATGGGGGAGGGGCTGGAGTAGGTGGGGTTCCCTAATATTCAGGAGAAAGGAACATAGACCCCAATTTTAGATCAAGGTGTTGTTCTAAGAACCTATGAGACTAGTAGAGTTATCTTTGGAAAATACAATCTACCACCAGCTCATTGCTGCAATGTTGGGATTGCACTACCTCTGGCTTAGCCACATCCAGTGGGGAAGAGCAGCATTAAGACTTGGAGGAAGGTAGCTACTCAGACACTTTTATGCATTAGCTATCTGGGAAAAACACTGTCACAATGCATTAAACCCATATTGCTTCTTCATGTAGAGTAAAAAAATCTCCCCTCCTCTGGTTTCCTTGTACACAATTAAGTTCTAGCACCTTGTTATGGACTATTTGTGTCCCCTACAAACTTGTTTGAAACTCTACCCCTTAATCTGATGGTATTTAAAAGCAAGGAGTTTGGGAGGTGATTAGGTTGTAAGGGTGGGCCTCTCACAATGAGATTAGTGCCATTATAAGAAGGATCTCTACCTCTCTTCACACTCAATTCACCAATGAAAAGGCATGTGAGGACACAGAGGCAGAATGGAACCCTCACCAATAACAGAATCTGCTGGCACCTCGGTTTTGGACTTCCCAGTGTCCGGAACTCTGAGAAATAAATATGTGTTTAAGCCACATAGTCCATGGTATTTTGTTGTAACAACTTGAGTTAAGACACATCTATGATGTGCCATATCTCTATAAGCCTGTTATATAAATGTTGGCCTTGTAAATATTAAATGTAGGAACCAATGGATCAATTGATTAAAAAGTTCTACCTCTACTAATTAGTGCTGTATCTATTAGCGCACTCTTAATTTTCTCTGGCTGGTCAAGATCAAGGTGTTTGCAGAGTTAGAAGTTCCAGATCACAGTGGCTATAGGGTTAGTGTCCTCTGAGGCCTCTCTCCTTGGCTTGCAGGCAGCCACCGCCTCTGTTCATGTATGTTCCTAGTGGCTCTTTATCTTATAAAGACACCTACCTCACTGGATTACAGTCCACCCTAAGCGCCTCTTTTTAAGTTACCATATATACTCAAGTATAAGCCGAGTTTTTTCAGCACAAAATTTGTGCCAAGTTCGGGTTTTTGGGCACAAATTTTGTGCCAGAAAAAACTCGGCTTATACTCGAGTATATAGGGTAATCACTCCTTTAGAGATCTATCTTCAAACATAGTTATATTCTGATATAATAGGGATTGAGACTTCAACATATAAATTTGAGAGGTTTTGCTCAATTCAGACCGTGATATAGTCTAAAAGGCCATAAAGTCAGACAGCTTTTTTTGTTCACATAACTATTTTGAAAACATTTGAAAACTGATCATCTTACCTACCGTTACCCACTTCTAAACTCAAATCAGTACCCTCAGCACTGCTGACCTCTCCTATTTCTAGAGCACCCACTGTTTTGCCCAGGAGCTAGACTTTGGCAGAATGAAGCAAGGCTTTCCTTTATTTTTGAAACTCTTTCATAAAGCATTATACTAATAGCTTCCGATGTTAGGTTTCTCATTATCATTTGTGAAACCTTAATTGTCCTTAAATATACTCATTTCCCAGATGTGAATTGGTTTTGGATACCTCTTTATGAGGAGCCCTTCATGTGGCTAGCTTGGGCTTCTTCAACAACATGGCAATTGTAAGTCAGACTTTTTACATGGTGATGCCTCTCTCTCCCATCACCCCAATGCCAAGAGACAGAAAATGTAAACTATCAAAAAAAGGGCTGAGCCTGAACACTGACAGTGTCTTTTCTGCCATATTTGTTTGGACAAGTAGTCACAGAACCTGCCCAGACTCATGGAAAAGGACATGGACACCCTCTCTTCATTTTGAGGATGGGAGTTTCAGATACTTTTTTCTATCTTAAATAGTTAATTTTCTTCAGTAGATTTATTAGCAATGATTTTGTGAGGAGGATGAAACAGCACCTGTCTAAATGTGGGGTATTCAAGATGAGACCTGAAGATAGTAAGAGCCAGACTAAGAGGTGTTGGGGGCAGAAGAGAAAGCATTCCAGACACAGGGGAAAGTATGTGTGCCAACACTCAGCACGCTGAGGATTTAAAAAAGTCGATGTGGATGATGGCAGTAGGCCAGGAGGACATTCCGCAAAGAAACACCTGCTGAGATAGAAAGAGCTGCATGGGGCTGGGTCACGTTGGTATTTAGCATATTACTTTGTATTTGAATAGGAATCAGAATCAGGGGGTCCATATGATTTGATTTATATATTTTAAACATATCTCTAGCTCAGTGACACTCAAAGTGTGAACCTCAGACCAGTGCCAGACTTCAAAGTTTGTTGTCAGATAATGATTCTCCAAAATTGAGCATGAGCACTTAGATACCTTCTTAGCATTTGAACTACCAACACATCCAAGCACATTTTTATAGTTTTTTTTTTGTTGTTTTTTTTTTTTTTTGCATTTTATAAGAACAATGGTCCACAATGCATTAGGAAAAATATACTTAGGATTTTAGCATAGATGGTTTGTAAAGCACTATCCTAGCTAAACTGCCTACTGGGATAAAGGGGTTTAGAAGAAAGGAGACTCCATTTGGGAGACTGTTAGGGTGGTGATGTCCACAGGGCTTAGAAGCCATGGAGGTAGAGGGAAGGGAGAGATTTCAATGAAGTGCAGAAGGTCAAACAGACAGAACCTGGTGATGGGGGAAAAAGCTGTAAGTCTCTTGTTAGGGAAACTGCGTTAACATAGACATCACATAATGAGATGTGAATGAGTGGGGGGGGAGGAACTGAGAACTGAACTCAGAATAGCTTTGTATTTGCTATCCCCACTTTTGTCTTAAATCTTCTAGTAGTCACTGGAAAGAAAATACACCCCCTTAAGGCTGGTACACATTATTTTTTAATTTTAATTAGAGGCCACCTACAGTATGGAAACAAGTCAATGTAATTCACTTTTCTAATCGAAGAGAATTCTTTGAGAGCAGAAGAGATACAGTGTCCAAATAAATGAGTGGTAATTTTCTTAATGAACAAAGTCATCATGAATCACGGCACGGAATCACCCTGTTACCATAGAGCCTGTGACATTTCCAACATTGTGATGCTATTTGGTAAATATTAAAGGCTGGTAGAGAAAGGGGATAAGAAATGACCTTTCAATCTATATGGCGCATGTTAATTACCAAAAAGGCAGCAATTGGTTGTTAAGGATTGTTCCGCTGTCGTCACCCCTGAAGTATGCCCTCGCTTTTGATTATGAATTATCCTTAGAGGAGGCATGGAGGCATGACATTTACATTGGTTGTGTCATTTAGCATAAGTATGCATTCTTATTAATGTTCTTGGGCCCCACATAGTTGTAAATATGGGTAGGTTTGTAAGCTCAAATGTTTTCAACTTTTCTCCCAGAAACCACCAATGAGGCAGAATAGTATCATAGGAAGAAAACCCCAAATAGTTTTAAGTCCCTTGTCTTGAGTCATGAGCTGGTCATTTAACTATGAGTGTGACCTAACTGAATTTTATTTAACCTAGAACATCTCATAATTACTTGATCACGGAAACATTTTTTTATTTCCTAACTCCTCTTGATAATGTCGCATATCTGTGGGACGTCCAGTAGTATAAAGGGTCCACAGCATGAAGGTCTGGAGCACCAGACCTGATTGGGTTTCTAGCTCCATCATTTACCAAAGTGGACATGGAACATCTGTGGCTCTTGTTTTCATTCTTTGTTGAATAGGAATAAAATATTGTATCTACTAGGATTGTTATCAAAAATAACAAAATGAGGAAAGGTACATAAAGTGATTGGCACAGAACTAAGCAAACTGTATAGCTTAGTATGTAGCAGCCATGTTTTAATTTTCCATATCTCCAAGGCCTAGCATATGATAAATTCTTTGGGGCTATTCTTTCTAGGAAGATAGTATAGGAGTTAACCGAGGAGCAAGGTTTGACCAGAATGGCTGAGGCAGGAACCTACGTCCCCTGAAGTCTAGTTCTAAGATGCTTTCAACATAGATAAGAATAAAGGTATTCTGCAAGATACACACCACACTAGGGGAAGGGGAGGAGAATGTGATCAAATGATGTTTAGGAGGCATTGGTAGAGGTGATCTCCAAAATACTTTCAATTGAAGATTCCATGAGTCCATGTGAGACAATTACACTAATGGTCCTAGCTGCAATTGAGTTTAATGGAGTACAGAGTGAAAATAACCAAAAGTACAGACATGATAGCAAAACTAGGGATTTTGACTCAAAGGAAACAAAAGAGAGGCAAGAGGGAAATAAAGTCATCAACTTTGTAGTGAAGTCTCTGAGTAACTGAGAAGTGAACACAGCATTGGGCATAAAAAGCAGTGTAATGGACAATGTGTATATTGCAAATAGGAACAAAAAGATACAGGGAGAATAAAACAACAAAACAAGAGCCAGAAAGAATGGGAAGGACATGAAGTAGTGGTGGATGTGGGTGTGTCTTTTATTTTTAAGCATGAGATGTACCTGGCCTGAGCCCAGACCAACGTGGACATAGTCAACTTCCTTCCTGACGGGAAGAGAGCCCCTCATGAAATCTAGCCAGAAGGCTACACAGGAAATGAGGACTCAGACAAGAATGGTTCTTCACAACAGAGAACATCCCCCTAAGTGCACCGACCTGGGGAAAGCACTGTCCTCTTTCCTTGTGGGATATGGTTGTCTAGTGAGTTGAAATTTGTGCCCACCTTCTTGGCCCAATGACTCACTAATAGCATGCTTGTTCTCCAATTCTCCTTTCCCCAGACTTGGGGGAAATCACAATACTTCCCCAGTGTCAAGTACTACTTCCTAATTCCCTCCTGGCTGATCATAAATTGTCCTCTATGAGGTTTGCTCTTTCATTGAAATGCCAACATCTGTCTGATACCCACAGAACGCGAGCCTTAACAGCCCTTTCCTGGTCAAATCTTAATTAGGCCTTTTCTTCTCCTTCCCCTCCGTTTTTCTTCCAAGCTCTGACCTCTCACGGCAAACTTCCACCTAGCCTCGGACAAACAGAAAGCTCTGGGCCTCCCCCATTGTTTTGTGAGCCACCAGGCTGAATCTGAAGGAAGACAAAGGAGCGAAGCAGTCCTTACATGAGCCATACCTGGCCCTTCCTGTTACTTCTCTGGCACCACCTATTAGCTGCCCTCTAAAAGAACTTCAAATTTCTCACCAAATCCACAGCTTAAGTCCCATTCTAGTCCTTCAGTACATCTGTGAAGATTAGAGCTTATAAAAAAACAGACTTTGGCGCAAACAATTCAATGCTCAAAGCTCTAATCTGGAATTGGTATATTTATCCTGGTCATTAATTGTTAATGTTCTTTTATTGATCTGATACCTAAAATGAAAACAATAAAACTGCTCAAACTAATTATTGTGGGTTTTTTGGGGGGGCTTCTCTACTAGTATTCAAATCTAAACCTTTTTTTCCACTAGGGTTGAATTCATTAACATGTTCTGGTGCCCTGTTTCCACTGCTTGGCAAGTTCCCCCTCCCCCCATAAACAGGAAGTACCCTGAATTCTTTTCCTGGCAATGGTTGCATAGCCTATATAAAAGTATTTTCCTTGGAACTTTAAAATCAAGTTTAACAAGCCCATTTCCTCATATTCTGTGCCAGAGGCTGTGGTGCTTCATAAAAGGCACTGCATGTTTCCTTATCTTACAAAGACATTATATTGTGAAGGAATCTTCTACACTGGAGCAGGGCAGTATTGGCATGCAGACATGAGGTCACCTCGACACCTGCTCATGCCTTTTTGGGGGGCAGTCAACAATGTCAGTTTGGTAAAGATGTACTCTGGATAATATCTAGAGATGGGGAATCTGATATGTTAGAAGAGGGTGTACTTGTGAGAGTCATTTCCCACTGGGCTACTACCTTGACTCCTGATTCATGAACATGACCTCCTATCCCCATCTCAGGCCATGAGCTACCTTTCCATTGTAAACAATTGGCTGTGAAGGTGGGAGAAGGTAGAAATATGCTGTGGTATTTACCACCAGTAAGGAAAGGGCTCTATCTTAATTGAAGGGATTAGAAGAGGGAGAGAAAGGTTAATTAAACACTTACTTACTTAGATCTATCCTGGACACATAGTAGGCACTCCATAAGTATTTGTGGAGTGAATAAGTGAATACCAGTTGTCAGATCCTTTTCTGTTAAGAAACTTGAATCTAGTGGGGATTCGGATGAACATGCCATGAATTCATCCTCCTTGTCATTTACAGGAACCCCAAGGAGAGTATATGGCATTCTCTAACTTCCATGCATTCCTCTAAACCCTTTTGAATATAATTATAGGCTCTGTTTATATCACCTCTTGGGATAATGAGGACCATATGTTAAAATTCTCAGTGGAAAGTAGAAGGACTATATTTATTTTGCTGGTTAAATTATGCACATGCCCTCAGGAAATCATTACATTTAATATACTCAAGGTGCTACAAGAAGGTTCACACCAACAGGGTAGAGACAGTTTCCTCTTTGCCTTGAGGAGCCTACAATGAAGACATGAAAACAAGTCAAGCTGATATAAACCAGATGAGAAATGGTATCTTTTAATTTCATATTGTCCTACATTTTAGACACAGTGCACACTACATTCATAATTGTTAAAAGCACATATTCCTTATGACACTGTTTGGACTACCTGAAATCTGCTTGAATGATTTAAAAAAAAAAATTCTGAATTTCTGGTCCATGTTACTGCCTTCCTTTCGATACAATTCAATTTGGGCTTGAACAGTTAAGTCAAAGTGGTCATCAAGCACAAAAAAAGATAGGAAGCTAAAACAAATGGCTATGTTTCCAAATACATATGCCAGACAGACATCAGGACATGAGGAAGGTAGATAGTATGAAGTAAAGGGAAAAGGGTGACAACATTATATGCATGTTGAATCTGCTGATGCAGACATCTTAGGAAAACTTCAAAATATTAAAACCTAAAGGGATATAATGAAACATGATTGAAATTGATTACACGTCAGTTTTAATTATGAAAAATTAATCATGTAAAACTCACATATTCATAAGAGATAATACCCTTGAAATACTAGTTTACATTTATTTTGCTATCATAAATACATAGTGATGTTTAAGTGGAAATGTTTCTTTTGTTATGCCTGGAAAACTAAGTAGAATTTTATGT
This sequence comes from Loris lydekkerianus, assembly GCA_963574355.1. NCBI lineage: Eukaryota > Metazoa > Chordata > Mammalia > Primates > Lorisidae > Loris > Loris lydekkerianus. The sequence goes on along the minus strand of CAUYPK010016197.1, from coordinate 28,690 downwards.
AGCTATGTAGAGAATGGTTAAGTCTTAGTCTCCTGAGATATATGACAGCCATAAAAATCCCAGGAGTGGAGATGATGTCATATGGAAGACCATTTAACACACCTACAGGATAATGTATGTTACATAGTCTTTAAATTTTTATTAAGGTCATCATGAAGTATGACTTCAAACTAATGATGGGGAAGACTCAGAGCTCAAACACAACCTGTGGGAGTGAAGATAGTGATGGTGTGTTTGTATAAAGATGATGGGGTCTTTGTTTTTACATCTGTTTCTGTGGTGACTTATGTTCACAGCTTTGTGTCTGTTGAACCAGCCTTGCATCCCTGGGATGAAGCTCACCAGATCATAATGAATTGTATTTTTGAAGTGCAGCTGGATTCTGTTTGCTTAGATTTTATTGAGTAGTTACACATTCACATTCATTAAAGATATTAGTCTGCAGTTTTCCTTCTTTTCTTCTTCTTTTTTTTTTTTTTTTTTTTTTTTTATATCATTTACTGACTTTGGAATTTGGTAATATCTGCTTCATGGAAGAAGTTAGGGAGGGTTCCTTTCTTCTCAATGCTATGGAACAGATTCTACAATATAGGCATAAGCTCTTCTTTAAAGGTTTGATAGAATTCTGGTGTGAAACCTTCTGCTCTGGGAATTGGAACTGATGGATCACTACCTATACGTTTATGCGGAAACAAAACTCAGTGAAATTTATGTTGGGAGGAGAGGGGGATGGGGATGGGTAAATCCCTACTCAATGGGTACATTGCATGGATATATAGCACAAAGTAGTGAGATTTCACTGGGATATACTGATAGGCATCTGTTGAGACAGCTGATTTGATTCAATCCTACAACATCCAGGTTCCCTTGTGGCTCACTGGCATACTAAGCCTGGAAGGGCAATCCGTTTCTAATACCCTTTTTGTTCTGTGTTCCAGCCAAGGATTCATCCTTCCGCTCTGCCTAAGGCTCTAATGGGTTTCACAAATATTTTTGAGTTCTGGCGAAAAAACAAGGGGTGTACAATTTCATAAGCTACCTCTCCATCCTCTGTCATTGAGTTTCTGTGATAGCTGCTCTTTTGCTTTAACTGAGAATGACTTACAATGAAAGTCCCAAGCCCGTCCAACTCCCAGAGATTCTAGCTCAATAAGTGTGATGGCAATTTGTCGTGACTTTTCAGCCTCCATAAATGGGCAAGCCAATGCCTCATAATAAATATCCATGTATATATATGTAGAGGGTAGACATAAAGTCCGTGTGCTATTCAAAATAGGTGTAACTGTAAATTGCAAACAAACTTAATGTCCACTCTGTGTGATATATATACATACATATATATAAATCTCTGGAGAGCAAATTTAAGACAGATTGGAAATCAGGTGGATCTTGCCCTGAAGTCCATGATCTTCTTTTGTTCTGGCTCACATACTTATCCAGAACTCTGAGGGACCTGAGATGGCACAATTCTAAATGATCTTAACTAAGCTACACAATTCAGAAAACACTCATTGGTGTGCAGAAGGGAAACCAAATACTGTGTCTGGCTCCAGTTAAAAATAAATGTCATCCACAAAAGTTCATGGGTCTTTGAACCTATTTGAACCACATTTGAGTTTTCATTAACTCCCCCTATGCATCGTTCATTAGGTGTTTTCTTTCTTAGGCCATGTATGTTGCTAGGAAGGAATGTATGAAGCTGGGTGATTTACAAAGAGAAGAGGTTGATTTGGCTCATGATGCTGCAGGCTATACAAGAAGCTTGTCCAGCATCTGCCTCTGGGGATGGCCTCAGGAAGCTTCTGCTCACGGCAGGAGGCAAAAAGAATAGGAGCGTGAGAAAGGAAAGGTGCCACATTCTTTTAAACAGCCAGTTCTTTATGCAAATTAATAGACTTACTCATTACACCAAAGATGGCACCAAGCCCTGGATGGGGGAATCTTCCTCTGTGATCCCAACATGTCCCATCTGGCATCACCTCCTACCTACACTGGGGATCAAATTTTAACATGAGATTTGGAGGGACCAGTTATCCCAACTCTATCAGATGTGGTCAGAAGTTCCCACCTGCACATGGTACCATTCTAAAGTTCTTTCCCACTTCTACAAGACCAGGAAATGCCTTGTCTGAAGATGCTAGTGACCACTCATGTTTACAAATTTTCGTTTAACTGAGTACATTCTTCAAGTACCTAATGCATAATACCTTCTTTTAATATTTGCTCTCAATTACAACATTGAAACTTTTCCATTAAAAAAAAATTAGCTTTGTATCCCTCTTCTGTTTTTCCCAACTCCATCAATACCATTGGCCTTTAGGGTAGTAATTTTCAACGAGTGTGCCAAGGCACACTGGTGTGCTGTGAGAGGATCTTCAGTGTGCCCCGAAAATTTTTAAAGATCATTAATTAAATTATTTTCAAAAGAAGTTCATAGCACTGTCAGTATATTCTATTCTTTCTTTCTTTTTTTTTTTTTGATCTACATAAGTGGGCCATGGATGTTAACCACAGGTTGAAGTGTGCTGTGAGATTAAAAAAATAAATAAAATTGAAAAACACTATTTTAGAGACATCTCCTCAATACTGTGTTGTCAAGCTGGTGCTCCCACCTGCTCAACAATAGGTTAGTCAGCAAGCCTCAATTTTGAGGTCACCTCACTTTAGCAGAAGAGAGGCTGTCGGAAGGAATCTGTGGGTTTGAAGGTACAGTGTGCCCATGGAAGGGGCAAGAGTAGGCTCTTGGAAGTTGATAAAACCCTCATCCATTTGTGAATCCAGAGGATACTTGGGGAGGAGGGGAGGAAGAGGTTGGCAATAGCACCAAGCAGGGAATTGATGCCAAGAAGATACTTAGGATTTCATATTAGGCCCCTTGCCCAAACAGCCAATGGATCTGAAATTGTGCACATAAAGAGGGAATTTGGTACAGGATGTGAGGTGATGAGTGTGCATGATGCCTTGGTTGTGTGCAAGGGAAGGGGGCTGATGGGAAGAGTTTCAAGTCATAGATCTAGACGATGTCTGGGTGGGGCCAGAGAGCGTCCCAGCTAAGGACTGCAGCTGCTTTGTTGCAGAGAGTAAATAAGTGTGCAGCCAACATTGCATTGAGAGAGAAGGGAGAGAGATCCAAGCACTTAAAAGCCTCAGTCAGTTGGCTGCACCAATGTTCTAGGGCTCAGAGTGGGTGCGCCATCACAGTGCAGGTAAGTGCTCATTAGGTGGACAGTGTGCTTTTGTTTAATTCCTCCTGCACCCTCTAATGGAGGCAGATCTACATGGCAAAGTGGGTAAGTCAGAGGGGAGAACTATCTAACGTGAGTCCGAGTCGCCATATGAGACTCTACCTTGATTGCCAAATGTCATTTTTATAACAGACCCGTCATGTCATGTTAACAGGCTCATGGAGGCCAGGACTTGGGCTGGGTGACTGAGGCACATGCAGCGCCCATGCAGATGGCGAGAGGATGTTCAGCCCTTGTGTAACTTGGACTGCCTTAACCCACCCTAATCCTGTGGGATCCTGCCTCGTTGTAAAATTTTGATGTGTTTTTCACTATGGACTTTTGCGTTACTTGAATTGTATTCAGTTCTGCATTATATTATTTATTTTTATTATTGAGGTTTTCTGATGCTCCCTTCAATTTTGCAACTGGTGTGAGGCCCTCACTCACCTCATACTATTCCTGACCTTGAGACCCATTTTGCAAACCTGGGAAGTAAGGATCAGATAACATTCATGCTTTGCCCAAGGACACATGTCTAGTCAACATGACATTTTACACTCAGAACATTCGGACACCAAGCCCCATTCTTTTTACCCTATCTGTCATCTCTGGCAAACAAGCTCACCTATTAGCACCTGCACACCTATTACCACCTGGACACCACCTGGTGACTGCCTTGGGCAGCATGGTGGCATTCCAGGAGGGAAGTCCCTAATGGACAAAGGCACTGGGGAAAAGTGGGAGAGAGAGACATGGCTAAACCCTTTTCAATGGAAAACTTAAAAGTTATAATGTAACCAAGAACAAATAATAAAGTAGGAATTGAAAGAAGACACTGTGCCCTGGACAGATACTGACTTAAATGAGAACTTCACAATACCGAGTGGCTGCCAGCATCTTCACAGAAGCCACTTTCTTAGGATAGACTCAGAGGCAAGAAAGAAAGGCACATGTTTTAGTAAACATGGGAGTTTCCAGAGACAACGAAGAAATAATGTGTAAAGGTAATTAATAAGAATTAGGCGTGTGATTAAAATACATTAAAAGACAACAGGCTCTTGCCAATGAAACTTTTTTTTTTAATTTTTTTTTTTATTTTTTATGAGGCATGACCATTGACTACCTTAGTAAGAAAGGGAGTGAGAGGAGAGCCGGGTCTTGACCAATTGCAAAACGTAACACCCAAATCAGGGCTTGGTTGTAAGATATCTATTGGTGCAAATTAAATTATTTTTAAAGATTAGTTTATCTTCTCCACAAGCTCAATGAGGGCAGGTTTTATGCAAGCTCTTATGCACAGTCAATGCCTACTAAATATTTTTGAATGAATAATGGATTTTGAATGAATTTCAAAATGTATTTCTCAGAGATAGGAAATTCCATGAGGTATTTCTGTCAGAGGTTAAGTGGTATTTTGTACCCCGCTCCATCGTTAGGCAGATACGTGATCCCTTGTCACCACAGCATGCTGGCTCTCATCTGGTTCTTAAAGAAGCTACGGATACTCATGTCTTGGACTACTGGTACCTGCATAGCCCTCTGCTAGGAATGCTCCTGGCCATGACTATTTTGTGTCTTGCTTGACCCATCTCTCTTGACTTGGTTTCATGTTGCCTCCTGAAAGAAATTTTCTCTGACCAGCTATTTTTTTTCATTGAATTTTTAGTTTTAGTTGTTTTTTTTTTTTTTTTCAGCCTCTTCTCCATGTTACCCGTCATCCTGATTCATTTCTTCACAACATCCCCTCCTCTTCAAAAAGATCTCACTCTTCCATTTTCATTCTGATTTATTTTCTGATTTGCCACTCAATTCTTGTCTCCTTGAAGATATAGGTAACATGGGCTTATTCAGAGCTGAGCAGGTATTCTGATTTTTAGAAGCACTTGACAAATATTTCTTGGAGGATTAAATGAGTTGATAGATACATGAAAACTTGGTAGCCTTATTATTTAGCCTTACAAGAGAATGAAGGACACCTGTAAATGTCTAAGACCCATTAAACCAGCAGTTCTCAACCTGTGGGTTGTATTAAAGGGCTGCAGCATGAGGAAGATTGAGAACCACTGCTTCAGACAAACAAAAAGAAGGAAGACTCTTCATAGAATGACCCAACTTCATTTTAAATTAAATGTTAGTGTAGACAGAATCATATTCCTTAGCTGATCGAAAGAAGGTTATGCAAGAAGTGGTATAGACAGTTTTGCTTTATGGAAATACTTTTTAAACATGGATCACAGTTAACAAGTGACTCTGTCCAACTCAATGACAGATGAGCCTTCTAGTTAAACCAAAATGCTGATTGTGATGGAGAACCTAGAAATAGCTTTAATTTCTCAATTTAGGGCACATATACTGGGTATTTATTTGTTGGATGAACAAAATAATTTCAGGTAAAGCCAATGTTGAAACAACATAGGCATCACATTGGAAAGAGGTACAGGCTTTGAGAGGTGATATGATGGGTCTTCTATGTGATGGGAAATTCAGGCAAGTACAAGTACAAAAGATGGGAGTTTTCATAAGTAGTTACAAAGAGGTAACAATAAAGTCACTACAGTGGGTGAGTGAGAAGCAGATTCTAGATGGACACTGTACTAGGGGAAGTTCTGAGGATCAACAACTTGTGGGAGGAAAGGAGGAGGGAAGAGGGAGAAGTTGGGCCACGATGCAGTAGCAACAGAGGCCTCAGACAAACTCCTGGGGATCTGGGATTGCCCTTTGGAGTTGTCCTGAATTAGGACAAGTGGGCCAGGCCTTTATACCATCGCATTTACCAATCACTGGGGGTATGAGCTGCTCTTGGGAAGAAGGCATGATCTTGGACAAGGCAGCTGTCATCAGTCAAGGGCAATTTCCAACTAGGTTACGCTCCTGCAGTGGGAGGACTAAGTTCCTGAGTGTTTGGGCCCTGAAGGTGGGTCTTGTGGTACTATCACACCAACCCAGTGTAGAAATTCTGTGTAATTATTCTAAGACTATGGACAACAATAGATAGAAGTTATAGCTAGCTTTTAAAGTGTGAATTTAATGACACTGAACTAAGTCATATGTCACAAAACTCCAACTTTAATAATAATATACACTAAGTCAGTCAATATGTGTTGAGTTCCCACTAAGCTCTGGACACAGTTCTAAGTGCTATGGATACAGCAGGGAGGAAAAGCAGATGGATCACCTCCTCAACTTAGAGGAAAGGTAAAGACAAGATACATATAGCTGCTAGATGTATGATGGATGATGGACAGATTGCTGGATGGCAAGATGGATGGAGATGGATGTGCAGGTGGATGGATGGGTAGGTGATGGATGGGTGGGTGGGTAGGTGGACGGATGGATGAATGAATTAGTCTGAGATTGGGGAAACCATCAAAGAAAACTAAGGCAGAAGAAGGAGTTGGGGCAGTGGTGGGGCAGGTGTGAAACTCAGTGTTTTGAAGTGATTGTGGAAACAGGAAGACCTCAAAAATAAATAAATAAATAAATAAATAAATAAATAAATAGCATTTAGCCTTTTGAGCAAAGCCCTGAAGGAAGTAAGTGATCCAGCCAGTGTGTGCGTGGGAGATGTCCTTGGCTAAAAGAAAGGAGAGCAATATTAGCATTTCCTGAAGGCTCACCGTGTGACAGACACCCTGCTAGGTGTGCTACGCACTTTGTCTTGTTTAATCCTCCAACAGGTAATACGAGTTTCCTTTGAGAAAACTGAGACCTAGAGAGATTAAGGGATTTTTTTCCCCCAAGGTCACTCAGCAGGTAAGCGTGGAAGCCAGGGTTCAAAGCCAGCATGAAATATACTTCAAAGCCTGCCCGCCTTCAAGGGAGAAGTGAAGGCGGGGAAACTGGGCTCTATTTGATGGGAGAAATATGTCCCATCACTTGCTCCTTAAAACTGGTTGTGACTGGGCACAGCTGGACACTCCACCCAATAGTTTTGGATCAGAAATGTTGGGCCCAACAGCCTGATTTCAAACCACTTGGACTCGTGGCCTTCTGGCCAGCCCCAGACTGGGCAGTGCTGGCTGACTGGTCTGGCTAAGACGTCAATGCCTCACTCAAGCCAGTTCAGAGCAGCCTCCACACAAAACCGTGCCTTAACTAGATTCTCCTGTGTCCTATTTTACAAACCCACACACAAAAATAGGAGGGGGATTCCAGGGTACCCCAGGAGAAACACCAGGAACAAGAAGGGCTGGTGACAGACAGCCTGGCCGCCATTGTTCTGAGAGAGGCCCACAGTTGGCTCGATGCCCTCAGGCCCCATTGTATTCCCTCAACCCCCTGATAGAATTATTGGGCTCTTTGGCACCTGTCCCCCAAAGCATCCTCCCCAGCCTCCTGAGCCACCTTTCCCACAGGATGCAGCCTCCACACAGGGGCCCAGATGTATTTCACTGTGGACAATTTGGACCTTACCCAACGCCTCACGTTTAGCTCTTCCCACACAAATCAAGCTGATTCTGCATCAGAATAGCCTGTCAGCTTTTCTAGTACACCCTTCCTGAACAGAGGAAGATTAAAAAAAAAAAAAAAAAAAAAGGAGGGTAAGTGAGCTATTGCTAATCTGTTGTTTTACTCAAGTTAGATCTTACCAGGGTCTTTTTTTCTCACTGGAGTCTTACCAGGTAGGAATGTTACCTTCCTCTTACCACAGAGGAAACCAAGGCAAAGAGGATAGCAACAGTCTCCAAGCTGCTATGCTGTGTGTGGAATCCACAGAGGTCCACACAAAAGGTTTTATTGAACGGTGTACAAGGTTTTTCAAGGGATGCTCAGCTCAACAAATATTTACTGAGCACTCCTTGTCTTCTAGGCAGTGAATTAAGTCCTGAAGTTATCAAGATTTAGGTTAGAAGAACAGAAACCCTGTTCTCAAAGAGTTCATGATTTAAAGGGGAGTTCCCAGTCCTGGCTGAATTTTACTTTCATCTGTGATACTGTCCAGGCCTGTGACACTGTCCATCACTGTGACGCCATTCACCCCTGGGACCCAATCCGTCCTTGCCTAGAGATGCTGATCCAGGGACTTGCTAGTTTCTAAGGAATGTACTGACACCTGTCCCCACTTGATGCTTCCTCAGAGCCCAGAGGTGAACATGGTCCCGTGTCCACCCTCTCTTCTTCTATTCCCATTTTAAAGACTTGATTTCATTCTCGCCCATTTCACTTCCATGACTCCACCGGTGGAAGGGTACTCGTTTTCACCTACTGGTTGATATTCTGGACCTTTCTGCCCTCCATATTGAATAATATGCAAAGCTGAAACTTTCAAAACTTGCAAACTACCAAAACACTCCTATTTCTACACATTGAAAACATTCTCTTCATTCTCTTTTTGGATTTATTTATTTTTTCTTCCCTACCTCAAAGCTACCTCTAAATGAATGCATGAGGCCTAATGTAGTTGGGGGTTTTAATTTTTTTTAGTGGGGGGAGGAAGTCAGGGCTGAATCAAATTAGTAGACAATACAAACCTCCCCAGATGAGGACTCTGGCTCCTGATTTCTTATTAAATTGCCTTTGAGGCCTTCCTGATATTTCCTGCTGTTTCCTATGTACTTGAAAGCATACCAATCACCCAACACTAATCTCCATTTTGCTTCTCTGACTTTGAATTGTTTAATCCTTTTTTAAAGTCTCTTATCTGACTCAGCAATCTTGAAAATATTTTGAAGAAGATGTTTTCTTTCCTACTGGAGAGTAGCCATCAAGTATAACTACCAGGGCCATATGTTAATTAGACATCTAATCTGCCCTTTCCCAAGCGGGTCCTGATAATAGTTTTGCAGAAAAACTAAGTTTGAGATATCTTTTCCAGAAAACTCTGGTTGCCTTTTTTCTTTTGCCTTTTCCCTAGAAATGTAATCTCTGTAGTCTTCTATCTCGGCATTCATATCATACCCGATACAAACCCTATCCAAGTAAAATAAATACGATTTCTTTTTAAAAAGGCCATTTGCTAATTTTTTTAAAGAACACAAGTCATTAGACATTTTTCTTATTTTTTCAATTATATCTCCTCTCCCAAAGTTGAAATGTCTTTATGCTATCAGACCCACCCTGCCGTCACCACTGATGTGCCTATGTCCAAATTCCATTCGTTTCCTGATCCAGCCAGATGTTTCCTGGCCATAAGTATGACACTTGCCCAATGTCTTTTGGTGCATCCTTTGGCCAGGACGAAAGCTGTTTCCAGTCACCATTTTCTCACACGGAATGAGCGCCTTCCCATGTGGCCTTCCTCAACCTTCTTTTCCTTTCTCACCGTGGCTGCCAAGCGGGGTTCTGAGTAGCCTCCACCCATCCCAAAGCAGGGAGCACACTCAACATGACACTCTGAGCCAAACCAGGTCAGCAGCCTCCACAAACCAGCCTTGCCCACCTTCCCCACTCCTTAATTCCTCTTGCTCCTGCAAAGAACACCACTTGAGTTCTGGGCCACGAATTCTGAGCTCTTTCTAAACTTTATGAATGTGAAGCATCTATAAAGCATCCTGTGGGCTCTCATCCACCTTGAAACATGTTTCTAATGGGGCCTATGATGTCACAGACTATATTTCCTTTCCACAAGGCACGAATACATCCTACTTGGATGTATTAAAATACAATACATTTAAAAATACATGATCAAATCATTAAAGGTGGTGCTGCTTGTCCTAGGACTAGGAAGAGAGCAAGACATGGAAAAGTCTCCATATCGCTACACAAACAGCTAAATCCCAGATGGGTCAGCAATTACATTTACTATCATAATTTAGCTGGGTCGAACAGATCTCATTGAATAGAGATGAATATTCCTAGTAATATTATCAGAACAACAAATCTTCCTCCCTCACATACATATGTGTAATTCTTCCCTCTCTGGTGCGGGCACCTGTGGGTCTGTAGCATGAAGTGTAACAGGCGTTCGAATAAAACAAAAATGCTCAAAAGTTTCAAGCAAGCATTTCCTAATAATGTGTTTCAAATAAAGAATAGCAAATATTAGCCAAATAGAAGAACTATGAATGTTATCAAGCAAAAATAAACATTCCGTTTGTAATTATTATTGGAAAGGGATTAATAGGAAACACTCAAAAATGCAGACTCCTAAAGCAAAATGCAGCGAGCTGGAGAAAGAACGCCAAACAACTGAATGAGCGTAACTTTGAGATGATGTTGGCTATTCTGTTGAGAAAAGGAAATAGCAATTCAAGAATTTTTATGAAGAATGACTGCCAACTTGCTATGTCTGTTAGACCATGTCCCTAATTGGAATGTAAGAAGACAGAAAGAAACCACTTGATTTTTCTTGGGTATCCACATTCCAGACATCTCTTACAGCCTTTCTCAATTCCACCTTTTCCTGTAGAATTGCTGACCGGAATCCATGTTTCTCCATTCTTTCCATCAGTTCCAGCTGAACTTCTTGCCTGGATATATGACATGGGGCAGCCTAGGCCAGGTCACCATTATTGTTCAAATAGAGTTCTCTACTGATCATCAATGTCCTCTCCTGCCCTTCCCAGATCTAGTCTTCCTCCACCAGCTGGTGTGGTCCTATTAAAACATGAATGTGTTTATAGTACATCCCTTACTTCAAACCCTTCACTTGTTTGAATAAACAGAGTCTAGACCTTCTCTAAAGTTCACTAGGTCCTGTGTCGTGTGCCCTGAGCACCTCACAGTTCTGTTGCTCACTTTGCTCCACCACCACTGAACACCTGTCTAGTGAAAAAGTCGTACTCTTTCCTGTCTCTGCTATGCTCTTCCAAGGGCATGGGAAGCTATCCCCATCTTACTGTCAGTAGGTGGACCTCAAAATATGTGTTTTTAATATTTCCAGGTGTTTAGTTTTATTTGTTTTCATGAGCAGTCATGTTTTATATCAGAGGGCAGCAAATTTGTTCTGTGAAGGGCCATATCTTTGAGTAAGGGTAAGTATCTTTGGTTTTGTGGGCCAGTGTTTGTCAAAACTACTCAGCACTACCCACTTTAGTTTTATAAAAATATATACCTAATACACAAATAAATAGGCATGGCTGAACTCCAGTAGGACTTAATTTACAAAAGGCAACCTGAAATAAGGAAGAAAAACCAGATTGGGCTGTTGGCTGCTGGACAAACTTTGCCAACCTACCGGCATAAAGAAGTTCAGAAATCAGAATACCCCTCAACCCCTTCAGGAGCATTTTTTACAGAATAGGTATCCAAATTCCCAAAGGTATGAACATATGCTTTTTTTGTAAATAAAAAACCTCCAAAGATATGACTGATGGCAATGCAAGAGAGAGAGAGAGAGTTGGGCACTTAACTCTGAAAAGCAGTGAGCATCCTGCCCTATTCCTAGATTATTCAAACCAGAAGCTAATAAGTCTCTGGCAGAAATGATGTTTAGGAATTCCTATTGAGGTACACTGAACAAAATAACCTATTTTATTATCTAGAATATCCTGTGATTCAACGATGTTCTCAAATTTGAACTTTGGCATCAAATGTAACTGAAGTTCAATCCTGGATTTACCACTTATGAGGTGTTTAATCCTGAGAAAATTTTCTTAATACCTTTCGAAACATGGTTTTCTTACCTTAAAAATGAGGGCAACTGATATTTGGCAGAATGCCACTTTGGATCCATAATGCACCAGCCTGAGGTCTGAGCTGGTTCTCAATGACCTGGGTGTTATTAACAGTAGTATTTATTTGCCCCATATCTCGCTATTTTCACCCTACATTAGAAATTCCAAATTGTAGCCTGGGATTTCTAAAAATACACCCCATGAAAGCCGGGCTCACACCTTCCCATCTCCAACAGGCTGAGACCTTTGTTTAATGTCCCAATTCACTGTCAGTTCCATTCTCTGTAATCTCACCTCTGTCATTCAAAGGGCCCTTGTCTACGCAGCTCATGGAGTGTCTGCACAGGGCATCGAGACGCTTCTTGCAGAAGGTTCTAGGCAGAGCCTCCCTGTCTGGATGACTGCCCTAAAAACTTTCCCAGGCTGTAAACAGACCTTTGGCCAGAAACATGTGACTAAATGTTCACATTCTATGTTCTCTCAGTGCTGAAACCGTGGGCTTCACCTTCTATGGAATCCTTCCAACAAGCAGAACCATGAGAATCTCTGGGGTAAGAGGTCACCTTTTCTGATTCTGGGACGTACAGTCCTTACACATTCTCAGTCTAGGCTGGCGGCCCAGAAACCACCCTACAAAACATTTTGCAATACTGGCCTGGGTACAAGAAGCTATCACTGTGAGCTTCCTGCACGTGTGGCTTCTCAGTCGTTCACCTTTGGAGGAAACACAGGCCCCAATCATTAGCTTTCAGAGTCCCAGATAGAGAATACAGATGGTACAGATAAATCTCCAATCAATACATACACTGATAAGTTCTTATCAGTGGGAATGGATCCCGGAACGCGTACGCCAGTTGATGTTATCATGATTAGTAAGTCACTAATAACCCTGCTTTGTGGGCCATTCCTGGATTCTGGAGACTCAATTCCATGCTTTAATTACCCACTGGGTAACTTGGCCTGGGTGCTATAAAAGTTACTCATACCAATGATACAATATAGTAGAAGACAGATGTTTCTGGATTCGGAACCCCCGTTTCCTGGCTCCATTATGCATTCATTATGAGCCTTGTTTCATAAAGCTTTGAGAGAACAGCAATAGAGACAAGGTTTGTACTTGGAAAGTAGAAACCCCTATGTTCAATATGAGAGATGTGCTGAGTCACCCAGAAGTTTGCTGATTCATCAGGACAGCGTGGGGTGCCGCCATGTCAGTGAGCCAGCTCTCACCAAAATTGCATTCTTCAAGTTAATTAGAACTGGTTTCCATGTTCCTCTCTTAGAAAGAAATTGTAAAGTCCATTTAATATAAGGAGATTCCAGACTCAAGCCTTGGATTTTCCAAGAAGAAATGATGTGGTCTAATGTTTTATATAACAGATTGAATACCTGCCTTCTCACAGGTATGCCACTTTTTCCATGGGGTGGCAAATTATTTCCAAGGTATAGGCTTATTTACTTCATTTTTTCCCTAGAATTTTTGATGGTTATATTTATACCTACATATGTGACAAAAATATCTAAAGCCTTATTTATGATAGAATTAACTAGTAGAAAGTAGATGCCAATTAGTAGAATTTCAAATACTTACTGACTATTGTAGGTTATACCCTTATGTGAGAGTGAATTCTACAAATGTTCATTGAATATATTAGTACTTTTTTTTTTTTTTTTTTTGGTCTCAGATTCACTACTGGCCAGACCTTCAACAAGATAAACACACTAGCAGGCTCACGGAAAAAAATTATAAATAGTTAACTGATCCAATAAAGGGTAGGGCCTTATATTGGGCTTCCCCAGAGAAACAGGACCAATAAACTCTGTATATAAACAGAGAGGTTTATTTGAAGAAATCGGCTCTCCCAATTGTGGGGGTTGGCAAGTCCGAAATCTGCAGAACAGGCCAGCAGCCTGGAGACACAGGGAAGAGTTGACATTGCAGCTCAAGACTGAATCCAGTCTTGAGGAAGAATTATCTCTTCTTCAGGGGACCTCCATCTTCAACTGACTGGATGAGGTTCATGATATTATGGAAGGGAATTTGCTTAACTCAAATGACTTAAATGTTAATCTCTTCTAAAAAAAATATCTTCCAGCAAAACTTAGACTGGTATTTGCCAAAATACCGTGACCTAGCCAACTTGACACATAAATCAGTCATCATAGGGTTAATCACTGCTAAATAGGGGGTACCCTGGGAGCACACATGTGAGGGACTTAAACTAATCTCACTTTTAAGGTGCCCCCTTCCCCTGATCTCCTATCCATACTTCTCTCTCCTTGAGTATAAACTGGGCTTAGGGACTTTGCTAAGTGAACCATCAAAATATAAGCAAAGGTGATAGGATGGGATTCCTGTGATTAGATTACAAAGGTTCGAGACTTCCATCCTGCTAGCAGACTCTAATTCCTTCTTGCCTCACACACTTTGATGAAGCAAGCTGCCATGTGGGAGAAGTCAATGGCACAAGGAGTAGTTAGTGGCTTTCATTCAATAGCCAGAGGAGCAGTGAGGTCCTCAGTCCAACAGGTGATTCTGCCCCCAGGCGAGCCTTTAGATGAGACTGCAGACCCACAACTGTCAGGTTGACTGTAGCATCCTCTGACATTACAAAACAAAGGACCCTGCTAAGCTATACTCAGATTCCTATTTCCAAGAAACTATAACAACATGTGCTGTTTTTAGCTAAGTGTTGGGACAATGTGCAACATAGCAATAAAAACTGACACTATGTGTTGATGGAAGTTTCATCAGAGATGACTAATATATGCCATGAAACGTGTGCATGTGTGTTTGTATCTTAAGAACATGGCAACAGGTAGAAACTTTGGGAGTTTATCAGACTGTGTATGATAAAGCCCACAAGCAGAGGGGAAAATGTTCTGCCTCTCCTACATAAAAGAGAAGGCCTGAACCAGGGCAATTTGAGTTTCTGCCCAAGTTTCAGACATGGAGAAATTGCCCTAGATTATACACTTTAAGGAATTCAGAACAGGTTCTGAAATTCCTCATCACTATATCCCTGGTGCCTGGCATACAGCAAGCATAATAAATGCTTCCTGAACAAAAACAAATGAAACAAAACATGAATAAAGAGAATCCAGAACTGATCCAGACTGAGTGAATATATTAGTTGAACATACTTAGACCAGGTGAAGATTTCTCAGAAGAGCAATTGCACAGTTGTTTGGAGACATTCACTCTACCTGTGGCTGGTGAAGAGTCTAGAGTGTGCCATAGCCTAGATCACAGGTCAGGGACGGACCAATCTGACCATCTGCTAAGAGGGATTGACTCAGCATTTTATATTAGGAGCGACTGTTGTGAACAGAAACTAGGATGGGATCAAAAGAGTTCATAGCCGAGCTGGCCACTTGACAATGAGCGAGTCTGGTGCCAGGCCTTTCCTGCTGACATGGGACTCTGCCGTCCACAAAGGGACCCTGGATGGGGATGTGTCACTGCTGCATGACCCACATGCTTCTGGAAACTGCAGCGGGCTCCATCTCCCCTCTGGCTCTGGGTATGTAGAGGAGAAACCACCCAGGCATGCAGACCTGAACCCAAAATGTAAGGGCCCCCAATGGGATCCAGATCACCTGTTAGAAATGCAAATTCTCAGACCCCCAGGCCAGACCTGCCCCATCAGAAAACAGGAGGGGGCAGAGAAACAGCAATCTGTTGTTTTATCAAGTCCTCAGGGGATTCTGCCTTGTGTTCAAGGTTGAGAGAATAACCAGTGAAAATGGAGACATGGAAACAAAACTAAGATTTTGTAAACATTAGAATTGGGTTGGGTTTTTGATGATTGATCAGATGCAGAAAGTAGATGTGAAGGAAGGCTCCAGGTTGGCTCACGATTATAGCATGGAGGTCAGAGTGAATGGACTTGGTATTGACAGCAACAGGGGTTTCTCAGGATGTGGGAGTGTAAGCACTAAAAGCAGGAACATACTGGGCCAATCCAGATAGTCAGACTACCCTAATGGTAGAGTTTTGGAAGTGAATAATAATGATAATAATGACAATGATAAGTTGCTATGGACTGAATTGTGTCCTCCCAAAATTTCACATTGTAAAGCTCTACTCCCCCCCCCCCCCCCAATGTGACTGTATCTGGAGACAGATCCTTAAGATTAAATGAGGTCAAAAGTTTAGGTCTTAACCAGACAGAATTGTGGTCTAGAAGAAAACAGAGAAAGGATCTCTCTCTCTCTCTCTCTCCTCTCCACCATGTGAGGACACAGTAATAAGGCGGCAATCTGCAAGGTAGACAGAGCGCCTACATCACAAATGACCTTCACCAGAACCCAAATATACCACTGGCACCTGGATCTCAGATTTCCAGTCTCCTAGATACTATGAGAAAATAAATGTCTGCTGTTTAGGCCACTGGGTCTCTGGTATTTTCTTACAGCAACTGAGCTGATCTATGACGATAAGTCTTGACACTTTTATGTATCAATCATGTCTTATGTACTAAACCCTGTGAAATATTTCACATAAATTATACATCATAATCCTTAAGACGCTATCTAAGACAGGTATGGCCATTATCCCCAATTTAGAGATTAGCAGACTGAGGTTAAATCAGGTTAAACCACTACCAAGATGACACAGGTAATGAGTAGCAGGTTTAGCTCACTGTTTCTGTTTTGACTGTATATTCAAATCATCAGGAGCTTTAAAAATACAGGTGCTTAGGTCCAAGTACCAGGGGGTTATGATTTAGTTGATGTTGGGTGCAGGCTGCACATTGGGATGTTTAAAACAGGCAAGATTGAGTAATGATGTTAGAATCACCTAGGAAACTCACAAAGAAGCAGATACCCAGCCTCACCCGCTACCTAAATTACTCAAAAATCCAGTCCATTTTTTAATAGGCAACCATAGTTATAAACCCCCAGGCTAGAGAGGTGGGGTCCATCTGACCCCAGACGCCACATAAACTGGGGACTTGCTAATTTTAAATGCACAAAAAATATAGAGGAGTAGTGGTTGAGAGCATATGTCCTAATATCTGTTCTGGATCATATATCAGACCAAGGGTAGAATTTGAGATAAAAACTTAAGAGTATTTCATAAGAGAATGAAGCTAAAACTATGATTCTGTAAGAATTAACCCATGTAAAAGTGAAGAGTCCATAAAGCATGATTGACTTTGGGATGCTGAAAGACGATGCATCTCTGTGAGAAAATAGTCCTCGGAGAGCATTTGGATATTATTTTAGGTGGGATCTTGCCCCATGTGTGAAGTTCAATCCCATGGCCTTCTTTGACTCATATAACTAAATAGGGCTTGCTGATTCCAGGTAAGAGTTCAATCCATTGAAGTGCAGGCAATTGGCCCAGATTTGAGATTGGCTGCTTAGTAGTTACTATTCCCCCATCAAATGCTTAAGAGGTTGCATAGGCCTTGTGGTTTAAAATCATTGACTCAAGAGTCAAGCCAATTAAGAAGCATTATGCGGAAATATCAGCGAAGAAAACTCTCAAGGCCAAAGTAAAAGGAAACAAAAGTCTGTGTTCATTACATATGATCTGACTGAAAAATTTATCTCTGTGTCTTAAGAACAAGTAGAAAGGGATGCAGGAAAGACCTGTTTTAAATTTAAGATTAATATAAAGCTACACACGATTACATTGTTTGTGCTTGTAAGGTTAATTCTGAGTTGTAGTTGAGTCCTTCCCACAGGAGATATACCATATGCCCCTACACTGTGCCCATTAGGTGGGAACTTACTGAATTCCCTCCACTCTTCTTGAATTTGTATTTTTCTGTCACTGTGGGCCTATAGTTGTTAATCTACTAGTTTCAACTTAGTAATGAGTACATGGGGTGCTTGCTTTTCCATTTTTGAGATACTTTACCAAGGAGAACGTTCTCCAAATCCATCCAGGTAAATGCAAAAGATGTAAAGTCTCCATCTTTTGTGTGGCTGAATAGTATTCCATAGTATACATATATTGTGGTTTATTCCATTCATGATTATGGGCACTACGGTTGTTTCTACCTCTTTGTGATCATGAATTGAGCTACTATAAACATCTGAGTACAAATGTTCTCATGATAAAATTATTTTCTTCTTGTAAAGAAGTATGGAGAACCCAGAACTAAAAGTAAACCTTCCCTTTGATCCCAGAGTCCCATTAAAAGACATCTATCTTCATGTTATTTCATTTCATTTCTTGCCTCCCAATTACCCTATGATTCCAGAGTCTGAGTTGAGAATGCCATGGAGTGGCCAGGTATCCTGTATATTTCTCTATCCTGGGGGTACCTGGGGGTACTGAAGAAATGATTCATATTGGTCACGATTAATCAAGAAGTTTTCCAGAGCTGGTGTTTTAGTTCAGTTTTAGGAAAGGTATGAGAACGAAATCTGACTACACGTCTAATTCTTCCTAGTGTTCTTTTCCTTTTAGAAGAGCACAGGTTGCTTACTTATTTGTTGGCAGCCATGAGATATAACAGCATCCAGGTAACTGACCTTAAAAGGAAAGTAGCTTATTGATACTGGAAAAAGTAGGGAAGGAAGAGAAAGATTACTTTAAGACAAAGTTAATTTTATTTCTTATGCGAAGCATCTAAAAATGTGATCTTTCCTCTCAAAGATTATCATCTATGATCTGCATGGGGGAAATGTACCCTGTACCCTCTTTCATAAATTAAAAAAAAATTTTTTCTTTAATTGTTGGGGATTCATTGAGGGTACCAGAAACCAGGTTACCCTGATTGCATTTGTTAGGTAAAGTCCCTCTTATAATTCTGTCTTGCCCCCAAAATGTGTGGCACACACCAAGGCCCCAACCCCCTCCCTCCTTCCTTCCCTCTCTCTGCTCTTCCTTTCCCCACCCCCACAGTGTCCTTAATTGTCATTAATTGTCCTCATGTCAAAATGGAGTATATAGGATTCATGCTTTACTAAGAAGAATGTGTTCCACTTCCATCCAGGTTAATACAAAGGATGTAAAGTCTCCATTTTTTAAGATATGCTGGTTGAAAATTCTTAAATTCCTTAGAAAAATACTCTTGAGAGAACTGGGTTTAGTGACCAGAATAGCAAACTGCTTGAGAAATGGGTTCTAAGTAGCAATTATCGAGGTGAAAATGACTCTGGATTTTGTGTGTGTGGTCAAATGCTGTTGAATGTCAAAAGTTTTCTATCAAAATTAATAAACTACCAATTGCTGTACCCTGTGCATTAATGAAAAAATAAAAATAAATAAAATAAACTGGCAAGAAAACTTTGCCAGCCTGCCAGCCTTTAGGGGTCATTTCTAAGACAGGAAAAGGAATTCAAATGAAGAAACCAGTTATTTGATAAAATTGGAAGATTCTCAAATTCATAAATCAATTTCCAAATTGCAGGGGGAAAAATATTACTTTTTAAATGCCCCTAATTGTTATGCATTATTCTAAGCCTGTGAAACTTCACCAGAGTGGTTTATTGATGAGGTGCCTTTCAAAGAACATTATTCAGGCCCAGGCAAGTGAAAAAGATCAGAATCACACAAAAATAATAGATGGTAGGATAGGGTACCTGATTGGATGTTATTTGCTTTGGGCTAATTCAAGAAATAGAGATTTTGAGCATGTTTTTATTTCTTGATTTCTTGGGTTTCTTTTTCTTTTTTTTTTCTTTTAAGTAAAAAGAAAAAAAAATCATGGAAAAAAAAAAATGAAAGCAGGCATATTGGAAAGAAGATAGACACCAGGTCTGGCTTTTCTCCTAAAAGCTATCTCGGGGAACCATCACGTGTGTTGGTAGATTCAGAAATGTAAGCCCAGGCATGATATCTACAACACAATTTCTCAGGACCTAGCCCACTGGACAAGGAAAGTACCAAGCCTCCCTGGGAAGTACGTTCATAAATCCACCTGGATCATCCAGGAAACACCTGGAAATAGCCTCAATCCTGATGAGTGGAAGATTTATGGTGGTTTTTCCATGAGGGCATCTGAGAAATGAAATGTTTCTTTGATAAGCCAGTGCTAAACAACTCACTGAGGGCATCCCACAGGCCAAAGGACTGTCTATATGGTGGCAGGCACATCACCCAACAGTTAGCTTTCTGCTTCACCTAAGCCTGGAACCAGGGCTTCATTCATCCATCCCGGCATTCATAGATTCACATATGACTCATCTTAAACTCAATGGTAAAAGGCCTCCCACAATGCCCTTCAGCTACAGCCCAATTCAGCTGCCGCTTCCAACATTAAAGATCATCCGAAGTCATATAATCCCACACTCTACTCTTCTTCAACTTCCCGTTCTTCCACATGCCACTGAACAGCCCTTACTAAAGCCACCAAGGACTGACACCTTGCCAAGCCCAGTGGGCTATTAGCTGAACTTTCAGTCAGTCATCAATGGCTCAGCTTCATATGACATACTCAACTGCTCACTTTTTCCAAAAATACTCGCGCTTTGAAGTGTATCTGTATATTGATGTTCCTCTCACATCTATCTCTGATTCTGCTCTTTCCTGTGCATTCCAGAGGTGTCACTTGAAAACTTTCCTTGACTTCCTCACCTTGATATCTACCAGGAATCTCAAACATGATGTGTCCAGAGCAGAACTCTGTATTCACCTCCCCCAACTCCAAACCCTTCCTCTGCCAATTTCTTCCATCTGTGTGAATGCCACTATTATCCATCCTGCTGCTCAGACCCAGAATCCTAAAAGCCACTCTTAATTTCCATTTTCCTTTACTGCTCAGCGATGGTTCCATGCCCAGACTATATCTGGAATCCTTTTTTTCAGCGTCTTCCCTTTCTCATTCAGTCTCGAGCTACCATCTTCTCTCCTGGATTTCCTCCAACAACAGCTTCTTCTCTTAATCCACTCCCTACTATTTACATAAACCAGAAGTTCTAAAAGTGCAACTCAATCTCATTATCCAAGACGCTGCTTCCACTGCAAACAGAATAAAGCTCTGATTCTGGCACCTGTCTACTACAAATTTGCCTTGCTGACCTCTGACCTTTTTCTGCTCTCCTGGCCCTGAGCTCTTCAGTCCTCCCTTCCACCCTGAATCCCCAAAGTCCATTTCTTCCTAGAGACCTTCAGGCTGCCCTGTTCCTGGTAGGAAATCTGATCTCCGGGACCAGTGCATCATAAATTTTAACTGTATATTAGAATTAAATGAAGAAAAGAATATAAAATGCCTAGGACTCAACCTGGACCCAAGAGATCAGAATCTCTGTGGAAGTGAACTGTGAATATGCATTTAAAGTCTCCCCCACATTAGAATCCACGCACAGCCACAGCTGAGAGTTCATTGCCCCAAGTCTACACATGGATGATTCCCCCTCATCATTTAATTCTCAGAACACTCATCTCTCAGAACACTCGTCTCTCCAGAGATGATTTCTTGGCCACCTCAGCTGAGGGCTGCCACCGCATTCACGTGTAACTCATTGCTCTGTATTTCTTTTTAGCATGTCGTATTACCCAAGATCATTTTACTTGGTTTCTTTTTCAGGGACTAGAGTTAAAGACACTACAGTTAAAGACGCCGATGGCAGAGTTTACATGTTCTTTTATATTTTTCCTAAGGCTTGTCACTTTGTCCATTTTCCAGAACTCCATTAGACAACCTCCCAAATTGCTAAGAAGCCTGGGAAACTCAGGCTAGCTCTGATCCCAGGAAAAGAGCACACACGTTAGCTGAGGGTCTAGCATCCCTGCCACCTGGTCAGGAAAGGGTGTGGTTCTTCAAGCATCTAAGGAAAAGGCTCCTCCTGATCCAGATTCTCAAGAAGAGGCAACCTTCTCAGAATCCTTCACTCTGAATAATGCTCTCTCTGGAGACTTGCCCACACACAGTGATTCTCATTCCTAGGGCCTCAGTTCAAAGCCCCCTCCACTAAAGCTTCCTGATGGCTCCTAATGAACTGGGCCACCTGCACTGTGGTTTGTAGCCCCTTCCCAGGCTTACTTCTAAACACCTGCTGTCCCCCAACCTTAGCTGCACTCTCTCTGTCCTACCAGAATGCCCACTCCACCACAGCAGGGAAATTGCATCTTTTATAAGGGAAAGAATGCGAGCCCCTCTCTAAAATGTTCAATTATAGTTTTATAACCAGCAAGACTATTGAAGGTATTTGTTTAAAATTTGGGGATGTTTTTGTGGTTTTGTCGGGAAGAGACTTCACCCTTGGAAACTGACTACGTGAAAGGAAGATGCCATAAATGCAGCTGCCTCTGATATTTTCTTGCATCCAGAAGTTTACTGCAGTTTAACTTTCTTGGCCTTCAGTGGAAACACAGGATAGAGAAAGAAACTGAGGTCTACTTCTGTCTCTGTGTCTTGATCAGTAATGCAGAGAAGGGGAAAGAGAAGAATTTAGTGAACAATTATGGATAGAAAAAGCAATAAATTGTATACAGAAATGAAGATATGATAGTTATTTTTTAGTGACCCATTTCAAGCAGAGATAGCATCAAAATGAATATAATCCAACATTCAATTTGAATACAGAAACCCAGGTTTTTCCTAAGACTGTCTAATTGAATACTGTACACCAAAGTCAGTTGCTCAGCGATGTTTCACGACAGGAAAATAAAGGGGTGGCAATTTAATGTCCACTTACTTTCAAAATGAAATTAGCAGGTGAAATAAATGCTACTATTTATATTTTTTTAAACAGACAGCAATGCTGGGGCCATCCTCACTCCCTGTTCTTCCCAGAATATCCTAGTCCTGGTATCTAAAAAGCACAAGATAAACATTTATCAAGAGGATAAATAAGTTCTATTTGCCTCTGGAAGAATGGTTAGGACTTGCCCTTGACCTCAGCACCGCAGATTTGGGAATAGCCAAAGGACATTCTCATCCTGGGTGGACAGGTATCCCGAGACTAGCCACACCCTCAGTGCCACAGAAGAGAGAAGCCAGGAGGAAGGAGAATTGTTTAGTAAGTGAGATAGACATCGGTCGGTCAGTTTTCTCTTCCTGGCCCTTTTAATTCCCATTATAGTTCAACGGGACTTCATGTGCTGAGTCTCAGGCCCGGCAGGAGGCCAGGCCTCGTTAACACACACAGGGTAGGGAAGGCC
The DNA here is from genome assembly GCA_963574355.1 of Loris lydekkerianus. Taxonomy (NCBI): domain Eukaryota; kingdom Metazoa; phylum Chordata; class Mammalia; order Primates; family Lorisidae; genus Loris; species Loris lydekkerianus. The sequence continues at coordinate 5,840 of CAUYPK010016197.1, read as the reverse complement.
CTTTTCTCTTCACTGTTGTTTTCCTTCAAGTCTGTAAGTAACCTACATGGAACTGATTTGAAAGTAGGGAAAACAGAGAGATGCTGGTCCCAGGGTCCAAACTTTATAAGATGAGTACGTTCCTGGGAGCTCGTGAACAACCTGGTGACTACAGTTAATAATACTCTATTGTGTACTGGAAATTTGATGAGAGCAGATTTTTAAGTGGCCTCGCCCTACACACACACACAGCCCCTGTGAGTGGGTGGGGATAAATATGCTAATTTGCTAATTTGAGGGTGGTGATCATTACACATGTATATGTGTATTAAATCCTGACGTTGTTCACCTGGATAGACACGCTGCTTCCATGTCAATTACATCTACAGGAAGCTGGAAAGAAAAAGCAGAACTCATTCTACCATGCCAGTTTTCACGGCCAGGCAAACAAAGCCGCATTCGAGCCGAGCCCTGTGGCCCTGCGGCCCTGCGGCCCCGCTCGCCTGCGCCCAGCCCTGTGCTGGGGCTGCCATTGTCAATGGCCTCCTTGTGGCCAGCCGCGGCCCCCGTGGGGTTACTGGGGGACTCTCTCCACTCAATGGGCTCCCTCTCTGCCATTGTCTTCCAGTATCAGTTTACAGTTTCAAAGATATAGACTACATCACAATCAGTCCTAATGTCCAGCGGTCCCTGAAACTTATTTGCCACACAGAGTTCAATGGCCTTTGTGACGGGGACAAAGAGAGGCTTGTTGGAAGCTGGACACAAAAGGCAAACACAACGTATGGATTTCTGAATAATACAAAGGCGGAGGGGTGATCACAGCTGCACAAATGGCCACGCTATGGACCAGCCACTGGGCCCTTCCCCCAACTCTTTCTAGCTTTTCCCTGAATTTGCCTGACCTGGTCCTTCAAGATTTTTCTAGCAGGAAAGAGATGACCTGAGTGAGGCAGGTAGCCGGACATAACCAGAGGACTGGCTTTGGTGGAGAGGAATCCTTTCTGGGAAAGATGGCCAGGGTATGTTTTTGGAGCATGTCCTATAAAGTTCTGTGTCGGAGAATAAAATGATTCCTATGGCTTGCTGTGAGTGACTTTGTTTAATTAAAATACCACAAGGACCCATGTGTGACGTAGAAAAGACCTTTGCCACGTCTTGATCAGGGGCATAAGTACTCAGCTTTGTAGGTCAAACATGCCCCTATGTCCATGACAGTGGAAATTGTGTTTTCAAGAATTGTATACAGGGTTTCTTAGAAATCTGAAGATGCTCATCTTCCTCTTAATTTCTCCTTTGTTGCTATGGTCAGTGAATTTTCACATTTTCAGGTTTCTGAGGGTTGCGGGTTATTAGTGAGGCGTGGACCCTTGGCCGTCTCTGTTCTGATACTTGTGTAAAGGGGGCAAGTTCACGGATCCATCCATTCATTTATTCATTCCTTTGCTCGTTCAGTTGTTTCTCTAACATTTTAAGTATCTACTTATGCATTGCTTAAAAACTGAGGGATGGGCAGCACCTGTGGCTCAGTGAGTAGGGTGCTGGCACCATATACCAAGGGTGGTGGGTTCAAACCTGGCCCTAGTCAAACTGCAACAACAACAACAACAAAGAAACCGCTTAAAAAGTGAGGAATGCAGCAGCAATGGAGACAAAAACCTTTCCCTGTGCAGCTTACATGCTAGAAGAGGGGGACAAGAATAAATGGGAAACTAAGTAACTTCATGTCACTTCCAAAGTGCTAGGTCATTTCTGTGCCTTGGTTTCCTGTCTGCAAAATTTGGGTTGTAGCAGTACTTTCTCTATGTGACCATTCTGAAACACGGAATACCCTAAGCACAGAATCCGGGAGGTGTCCAACCGTGTTGATCATTTTTACTTTTATAAAGGCATTCCTGACATGTGTGTGGCCTTGTCTACAGAAGGCAAAAACCATCTGGGTAATTGTTGCTAACTTTCTAAGGTTAGCGGGCTGGGATGCCTTTGTAAATTTGCATTCTTCATGCGGATTCCTGACTCTGCCATTTACCAGCTGTAGAGGATTGAACCATCTTCACCTCTGACTTTCTCAGTTATGTTGGGGTAAAGGAGATGTAATATATAAAGTACTGAGCCCTGGAGGTGAGAACGGAGAAAGCCCTCACATGCCGACTTGGAGTAAGAAGAGATTAATCGTCGGGAATCTCAACTGAGTTACTTTACAGATGTTGTACCAGGCTCTTCATAGTTAAAACTTAAATAATGCTGGGTGGCACTTATGGCTCAAAGGAGTAAGGCACTGGCCCCATATGCCAAAGGCGGCGGGTTCAAACCCAGCCCTGGCCAAAAAAAAAATACAACCAAACAATAACAAAAAAAAAAAACTTAAATAATGCTGATCTTCTAAGAAAGTGACATATGAAAATAATCTATCTGTGCACACACAGTGGGCAAAGGTTTGCATTCTCTTGCCAGTTAATCAGGGCAGTGTGAATGAAAGAATTAAACAATGGGGTAATGCCCATTTCTAAATTTGAGAAAAAAAAATTGCAAAATCTATTTTTCTTACTTCCCTCATCGTTTCCATATCTATGTTTTGGATAGATTTAAAAAAAAAAAAAAAAAGTTTCAGCCCCATCTTATATGTGAAGAATGAATAAGGCCCATAGCTCCAACCCAGCCTACCATCATTTTTGTACAACTCGTGAGCTAATGGTTTTAACATTTTTTAATGGTCAGAAAAAAATCAAAAGAAGAATATTTTATGATGCATGAAAACCACATGAAATTCCAGTTTCAGTGCTCATAAATAAAATCACGGGGACATAGCCACACCTGTTCTTTCACAAGTTACCTGTGGCCGGTGTCATGATCCAAGCACTGAAGGGCAGAGCTGGACAGTTGGGACAGAGACAGCACAGTCCTGTCTGCTTTCCTGCCCTTTAAGTCTTCCAACCCCTGGCCTAGATTCCTAACATTATCTATGTTATTTCTTCCAGTTATTCTCTTCTTGACTAACTGAAGCTTTTCTTTTCAAAAGCTCAAATCTGTAACACTGGAGTTGCCTTTCAACTCATGTCATGCTGGGCCACCGAATCACCCAGGGGATATTAGATAAACTTAAAATCTGTTTTCTCTATTAAGTCTATTTCTTTGTACATTACCTCCTCTGCTTGAATTTTGTCCAAAGGACTCTTCCCTTAAATGTTCGTTCCATCTTGGTTTTCTATATCCCTGCTCAGTTAGGACACTGGGGAGATAGGACTAAAAAGTATTTGCCACAGGCCAAGTGAGACTGACCATCTGTTGAAGGATGGACATCCGGAATATAAAAACTTCCTCTTTGGCATGAAGCAAAAGGTCTGGCCTCAGTCTGAAATTAACTCGCCTTCCTGGCAGGGGCCTGGGCATCCCAAGTCACCTGGGACTATTTGCTTCTCCATTTCCTTCACCCGGCTCTAGAAATCTTATTTAGCACAGCCCTCTAGGCCTTTAGAGGGGGTCCTTTAGAGACAGTAGATTTATGGTCAGTACAGGACTCTATGAAATATTTAAAATTCCATATAAAATATGAGCAATATCTGTGTGACTGGTAACAGGTCCTTAAAGGGATCTATACTCTATCACAACTACCCCTCAAAAGAAATAAATAAAGTTGTTATAAATCACTATACTCAGGACAGAGAGGAAGAGCGCTGGTATATTGAGAGTGTCTCACCAACAGACACTGCAGAAGGTGAATACTCAGGGTCAAGAACAACAGACACTGCAGAAGGTGAATACTCAGGGTCAAGAACAACACGCTGAGCATTCTGGAATCATGAGACCCAAATTAGCTACACCAGAGGAAATTAAAGTGCTACAAACTTATCTCACAATACACCAGGAAGGATTCCATCTGGCATACTTGGTCTCATTTACTCTGGATAAATACAACATAAAATTGGTGGAGTTCAATGTTAACCTGTAAAGACACCAAAGTTGTGGGCACGGAGCCTATCTGGCTCAATCAGATAAGAAGCCAATGGGATTTCAAATGTTTGTAACTGCTTTCTTTCCTCGGTTTAAAGACCAGAGGAACCTGAACCCAGAGGGAGCCAGCTTCCTGCCCTTGTCCAGGCAGTGGGTGGGGCGAGCCAATCACAGTCTGATGCTTTGGTCCCGGACTTACATGTGAATCCCCCAAATGCCACTTCTTCGCCATAATGAGAGTCACCTTCCCTTTAATTAAAACCCCCTTACAAATGTAGACATTCTACTTTTACTAATAATGACTGGGAGAAGATTTTCAGCAATCAGCACTACATAAATATCCGTGCCTCCTGGAAGAGCATCGCAGCAGCAGTGTTCTCCCTTCCTCTAATTTATTATTTATATACCACCGCAGGTAGACATAGCTCTTTGTGGCAATTAACACGGGCCGTCCCATCTCTCCTCTTGTGGTAGAAGGCTGCAGACAAGCATTACCGCTTCGATCACAATTCCTATTAATTGGAGAGCTCTCCCTTCTCTATAAAATATGTACTACTCGAAAGTGCGATAAACCGTCCAAAGAATATGAACTGTTATATGGTCAGGTGCATTGTGAAGGCTCCAGATTTAGCATTTCCCCTGTCATCGTGGTAGCCTGGGGGGTTTCTTAATAGGGCAGAGGACATGTTCCCAGCAGTGGGGGCTTTGGCTACAAAATCAAGTGACTTTCCCATGATAAAATGAACCACAGGCTGACAGTTGATCTTGATGTCCTCTGACCTCTCTATCAAAAGCCAAATCAAACTAATAGGAATAGTGCCCTCTGCTCATGCATGGGCAGGTTTAAGAATCTCACTGCAGGTTTCCTAGCGCTGCTGTAACAAATACCACAAACTGGGTGACTTTAAATCATAGCAATTCATTTTCTGAATGTTCTGTAGGCCAGAAGTTGGAAATTGAGGTGGCAGCAGGGCTAAGCTCTGGGGAGACCCTTCCCAACTCTTCCTGGCTTCTGGCAGAAGCTAGCATCCTTGGAGTTTGGGGGTTACAGCTCCATCAGTTCAATTTCTGCCCTTGTAGTCACATGGCCATATTCATGTCACCTTTCCTCTGTGTCTGTCCAGATGTCCCCTTTGCATAAGAACACCAGTCATAATGAAATAGGACCCACTCTAATGACCTCAACATAACTTGGTTAAATGTGCAAAGAACTTGTTTCCTACTGAGGTCACATTCTGAGATTCTGACAGTTAGGATGTCAACAGACCCACTGGGGGAGAGCACAATACAACCCTTAACATCCAACACCGACTTATGGGCATCCACAGGTCTTAAGGCATTTTAGGTTCAACTGAGTGAGTTGAAAACATGAATGCCACAGTGGTGATGGGAAGGACATTACCTGTGAGCATCTTCAGTGCTCAAGACAAAATGCCCCTTGGCTGCACTCCTGCCCAGCTCAGTACCTAGCTGGCCAACGGCCACAACCCTCTCCAACTCTAGAATCGGCCTTCTTAAGAGGAGTAGAAAAAAGACTGGAAGGAAATCTGGATAACATCAATGTGATACAAATGAAGATGGTGTGTTGTTTTTTTTTTAAATACCTTCTTTATATATTCTGGCTGTTTTTCCTTCAGATTTTCTATGATACAAACATATTGTTTCAGAATTTCAAATATTAATAACTATTCCTTTTTCATACTTTTTTTTTTAATACCTGAGATTCATGTCTTATTTCTAGCCTGCTACTGACTTTATTAACCCTCTATTCCAGGGGTGGCGAACAAGTTCGACTACGCGCTCGGAGATCGCTCCTCAGAGGTCCCTCCTCAGAAGCAGCATAACAAAATCCAAAGTTGGCAAAGAGCCACAGTATACAAAATAATGATAAGAGGCAAAGAGCCGAAATT